>OU785228.1:14552335-14719835 GCA_917051295.2 Erebia ligea
CTAATATTATGAATGCGAAAGCGTGTCTGTCTGTAAGAGCCCGTTTTTTCAACCGATTTCGATGAAATTTTGTGCAGCGATAGGTTGTTTCACAGGTAAAGACATAGGCTACTTTTTATCCCTGAAAATAAAGGAGATCCCGCGGGAATAGTAAGAAACTTAATCCATTAATCCACGCGAACGAAGTCGCGGGCATCGTCTAGTGATTCATAAAATAAATAGTGTAGATTAGTTTCATTCTGTTCTTGCTCAGATAGTCTGGAAAGTTCTCAGCTTTCCGTTACGATTCGTAACTGATAAGCGGTATGAGCTTAATAAGACTGCCATACCCCTTCCAGGTTTTTTATTTTAATCGGTATATTCCAAATGCCTTGGTACTTTACCCCTTCCAGGTTAGCCAGCTTCCATCTTAACCTGCATCATCAATTTCTGCCGGGTGAGATCACAGTCAATTGAAAATTACAAACGCTAACAAGGGCAATTTAAAAAACTAAGCAACAAACAAATGGGAAATTTTCGTGGGAAATGACATCAATACCACTGCATGGAGAATACCAGATACCGATTATTTCCGCCGAAAAGTCTCAATCAAGTTGTTACGCTTGTTAGATAGTAATGGCATTCGAGTTTGGGAACTTTCACAATGTTACTGGTAACATCATTGTTTTATGGTTTTAAATTATACACTAGTGGATTGGTCGTGTCCACGCCGTGTCCAGCTGACCTTTTCTTAGATTGGATTTGAATTCATACAGCTACCTTTCAGCGTCTATCGATCTCATCTGCAACTTTGTGGCCCGGTAGAGATTACTTTTAAGCGGGTGGATGAGGAAGACGGAGGACCGTGTTTGGTGGCGCGTTCTCGATAATGCCTATGTCCAGCAGTGGATGCATACAGGCTGATGGATGATGATGGATGAAGTCGCAAATTCTACGTGTGGGTCTTATATTTCGTTCATTAAATTGCTTTATTTTCCTTGGTGTGCATCAAGTTAGATATGATTTATTCATTCAATTAAACATCGCAGGAGGACAAATCTTAATTATTATTACTCCCGAGTTTTTAAGAGTAAGAAAGAAACCGATAGTAATATTTTAAGTATTTTTAACAAATTACTTACTCAAAATACATAATTGATACATGTACTACCAGCAAAATATCTGCAGAATTTTCTGTACTCACATCTCTCACTAAACTAAGTACATAATTCGCTTCATAATAAAATTACCTCTATTGAATTTAAGTCATGCCCATAAACAAAGCGTTGAAATTCTAAGTGTAATAAGTTAGTCGTAAATGAGTGCTACTATGGATATAATAATAGATGTGTAACAGTGGTAATACACCAACCCATTGACTTACAGTGAAAGCGCCAGTGACGTAACTTGTCTTCAGCGTTATTACGAAAGCCGAGCAGGCTTGATACTTGGGAAGTAATGCGGATAGAGCCATGAGGTCGCTTGCTTGAACTGATCTTTGCGTGCATCAAAAATAATTCACAACCACACAATGTCTATCATTACAAAAACACTTAGCCTGTAACGTTAACAAGCCTGTTACATCCATACTATCCATACTTCTATATCCATACTAATATTATGAATGCGAAAGTGTGTCTGTCTGTCTGCTACGCTTTCACGGCCCATCTATTCAACTGATTTTGATAAAATTTGGAATAGCTGTAGGTTACATTCCGGGGAAGGACATAGGCTACTTTTTATCCAGGAAAATTAAATAGTTCCCGCGGGAATTAAAAATCTTAATTTGTGATTAATTTAGGGCATCATCAATTTTCAAATAACTTTAGAGTCTATCTGGTCACGCGTCACGGTCACTTTTTATCCCGGAAAATTAAGAAGTTCCCCGGGAATCAAAAATACGTAAGCCACGCGGACGCGGAGTTTCTTAAAAACTATTTTTTAGAATTCAATTGAAATCTTTTCAAGTGTGGTCCGGTCCGTCAAAATCAAGTAACGCTGTAATTAAAAATTAAATAGATACGAAATAAGATTTTAAAAAGTTCAATGAGAATGATTGGTGGCCAAAGCACTTTAAAATCATCCGTAACAAAGCATCGTTGACATACGGAAGTTATAAATTACTTTAATTGATGGAAGCAAAAAATGCACCGTGAGATGTTGCGCATGTAAAAATATCATACACAAATTAAGACGTCAAGTATCAAAACTATCAAGTAAGAATGACTAAGCTAAACTGATAGCTGCCCGTTAAATGACCGACGCATATTACTTAATCTAATGCAAATCTAATGTAACTAGTTAAACAATAAGTAGTACGTTTTACTTCTTTTAGATATGCCCTTATGTAAAAAGCGCTTTGACCTACAATGAATAGGATGCGTGTGCGCATTATTTGGTAATGTACTTTTCTCTAGGGTGGGATGCGAAAGTTTAATGGATCAATAAGTAGCGTGGTAAGAGTTGGGATAGACTCGCCGTCCCGCCCGAAGTGTAATCTTTGACCGATTGAGTTGTACACAATTTCTTAGCTATAATAAATCCTTTAACTAGTATAAAATATAAAAAAAATAGTTTAATTCGTATCCATACTGATATTATAAATGCGAAAGTGTCTGTCTGCCTGCCTGTCCGTCCGTCTGTCTGTCTGTCTGTCTGTCTGCTACACTTTTATGGCCCATCTGTTCAACCGATTTTAATGAAATTTAGTATGGGGATAGTTTGTATCCCGGGGAAGGACATAGGCTACTTTTTTATCTCCATAAATTAAATAGTTCCCGCGGGAATCAAAAAATCTTAATTTGTGATTAATTTAATGCCTTTTCAATTTTTAAATAACTTTAGAGTCTATCTGGTCACGCGTCGGTGCTCCCCCGCGTTTTGAGTCACCAATGATTTAATGCATGTTACATAAAATACTTAAGTAACAATTTTCGAGCAAATTTCGACTATCAAATAACTGCTACGCCTTTCCAATCTCAATGTTATGTAAACTGACAGACATATTAATTACTGAATTATATGGTAACTGTAAGAGTGGCTATATAAGACTTTAGCTTTTATTGTTAGATCAAATATCAAACCTGTCGTCTTAGATGATGATGATGTGGAACCTGTCGGAAATACTTGATCATGAAGTTATGAAATTGAAGAGTTTGTAATAGTAGTTTGTTCAACTTGCTTAGTAATCTCTGATACGACTAGTTCTTCAAAATATTAAGTCAAATTAAGAAATAATCTCTTTGGAATCATCTCGCTTAGTCCAGGGCTAGATCTCTTGCTCTCTCTGCTCTATTTGTGGAAAACTGAATTGTGGCTAGTTCTAACATTCACAATCTTTAAACTAGAGTAAATGACAGCTCTAAATATTATGCCCTTCATAGGTCTAAATATCATGCCCTGAGCCACTTATACCTAGGTACCTTCAAATCATGAGTGAATAGGCATCCTCTAGGCAAGCGCGCTCCACATTAGGCTGCATCACCACTAGCAAGCAGCCTATAAATAAATAAAAAATACTGCGACAAAGGATTTAGTTTAGCTAAGACATTGTGTACACAGAATTCGCTGCGTAGTAGAGTTAATGTCATAATGTAAGTGTGTCAATCAATACACATATTTGGATACTCTCAATGATAAGCTAATCGTTGCCTTGCACACGTATGCGTCCGCCCGGTTTGTAGGTCATCTTTGTTTTCAATCCAACTCGCAACAGCGCTGATGTAACACATTATGTCACCGTGTCACTTCCGAACGGGCTTTCACGACCCGCTTTATGGGATTCTTCAATTGTTACCGCCGACCTGTGGCCTTGTTTTAAAGGTCTTTGAACATGTAATGAACCCTTGAACTGGTATTCAAGCTCTGCTAGGTAGCGATAAGGCCGCCAAATTGCACGCTTACTTTGTTATACTTATTTATGTTTTTGGTATTTTTACTGATTTTTGTAATTATGGTCATCATTAGTTATATTACGAATCGTGTGACTTAGGTGATCCATTATAACATGGCGTGTGCTAACGGTGTTCACAATGAGTAATAGGACAATGATTTTCTTAATTATTTGACTAACAGATGGCGTTAAGGGGAAATCTCTCCAAAAGTTAGGTTTTATTCATATTACTGGTTTCGAACTTTAAGCTTACCGCAACATTTGGTCGATGTATAGACTACGAGTTATAATTTTCGTTTCTAAATCCATTTTTCTAACTAAACATAGCTAGCTATAGGAGAGATAGTTCTTTTTTATCCACTACAAGTTAGACCTTGACTGCGATCTCACCTGATGGTAAGTTATGGTGCAGTGAAAAAGTTACAAAGTTACTACTTACTATTACTTTACTGGTATAGACTATAGAATATATTAGAAATCTAATGATAGAACAAGTTGCGAACAGGATACCATGCGATAAAAGTTTACGCCCTAGGCGAGCTCGATATGGTCATATATCTAAGTGTGTAAGCACCATTAAAACTAAAAACGCAGTAAATACTATTTTTATGATGACAGTTAATTATAAAATTATATTTAGAAAACGATTTATTATTTGATGATTGGTTAACTGGCTCTGAAACATCAGAGCAGCTATAATCACTTAACCTACTCGTATAATGACCGGTTGACTCCTTTGCTCTTTTTTAGGGTTCCGTAGCCAAATTTGGCAAAAACGGAACCCTTATAGATTCGTCATGTCTGTCTGTCTGTCTGTCTGTCTGTTCGTCCGTATGTCACAGCCACTTTTTTCCGAAACTATAAAAACTATACTGTTGAAACTTGGTAAGTAGATGTATTCTGTGAACCGCATTAAGATTTTCTTACAATAAATTTTGGGGGTTCCCCATACTTAAAACTGATACTCAAATATTTTTTTTTCATCTAACCCATACGTGTGGGGTATCTATGGATAGGTCTTCAAAAATGATACTGAGGTTCGTAATATCATTTTTTTCTAAACTGAATAGTTTGCGCGAGAGACACTTCCAAAGTGGTAAAATGTGTCCCCCCCCCCCTGTAACTTCTAAAATAAGAGAAAGATAAAACTAAAAAAAATATATGATGTACATTACCATGCAAACTTCCACCGAAAATTGGTTTGAACGAGATCTAGTAAGTAGTTTTTTTTAAATAATTTAAAACTTACTACAGGTTTGTACGGAACCCTCGGTGCGCGAGTCCGACTCGCACTTGGCCGGTTTTTTCAAAGGTATATTTAATCTGTATCGCTATACGGATTCGGATAAGAACAGTCGCGTAGTTTCTATATAATAAATTAACACTTGTTTCATATATTTTTATCATCATTATCATTGTTATTTATCATCAAATAAAACACCTTTGCCTGCCTCGGTGCTGGATTATCTTAGAAATTCACAAAGTACGAGTATATATCCATCATACATTCACAATAGTAAAATATGACAAACTCTTTTGATAAAACCAACTATCATTACGCAGACGAAAAAAACCGGCCAAGTGCGTGTCGGGCTCGGGCCACGCGCAGTGTAGGGTTCCTTATTTGCCCGTCACGATATGCGGATATTTTATTATTTGTTCCATCATCGATATCCGGAATCCATGTTGAGTAAGCCATCCGTTTTTCGTGTGTTCTGAGTATGTTTCGCCCCTGCTTCCGGCGCCCCACCATACTTCCCTTTCCACTTTGTTTCCACTTTGTTGAAGTTGGTCTACTATTACTCGTTAACTTGTGTCAACTTCGTTATAAATCATCCCCACCAGGGATCAGGGAGGTATCATAAAAACTTTTTTAAAAATTTTGTATACTCATGCCAAATTACAGCGTCCTAGCACTTAGAGCCTCTGAGCTAAGCCGCGGACTGACAAACAGACGGATGGACATTGCGAAACGTTTATCGGCTATATCTATGATTTTGTTCTATAGGAGATACTCGTATATAAGCACTTCTGCTTTCAACACTCGGGTATTTATGATTACATTTTTTTTATTCCATTGATTGTGATCAGATAATATTTGATTGAGAATAATATAGTGTAGAGAAAGTGACATTACATTTCGATTTGCTTTGTTAAATAATTTAGGGCATAAGCTATTGTTGAAAAATAGTTCGAGATGTTGAAAATAACAGTAAACAAACAATTTAATATTAGGAAAAAAATGCTTTTAATATGCCTACCTAGATATCAATGCTTTTAGAAAAGTTGTAAAGATAGGCTCAGCAGTTCAAACCGTACTTTCTTATGAATTCAGTTCAAAATGGTTTCTAAAGAGTATTATTTATTGGACAACAACAAGCGTGGCTCGTGGGTGTTACCGTTATTTCGATTTCGAGAATCATGTCAAACCTATTAACTCCATCTTCTATATTAAACAGAAACTAACTGACATGTATAGTATTAGTCCTGTGCTACAAGTACTTTTGAAGAATTAGCTGTAAGTTCCGCTTGGTTAGAATGCTCTTACTACCAGAAGGATCTTAAGGATCAACAAGAAATTTGAAGCTTGATCATTTGAAAAAATACTGATTTCTCCTTAACTGTAGTCTTGCATTATTTTATGGAAGCGAGCCAAAGCTACCATCTTCTATCATGTTTACTAGCTGATTCGCACTGGCACCGTTTGGAAGAGTTTCTAAAATACCTACTTAATGGGGATCTTGATGGTTGGAATTGACTTTTGCCTTCAATAAAGTTGCAGATTTACGGCTACGGTCGTATTACGTAGGCTCGGTGTCAGTAAATCGCGGTGTGAAAGTTATACCTTACCAGATAAATTACTAACTAATTACCGACACAGATGATAAGGCAAGATTAGAGATTATGGACTACGTATATAGTCAACTACAAAGATGGACTGCAATTTGGAACCAAACAATAGATTAAATGATTTCTGTTATTATAGATGGTTCTATAATAACATACATCATTATTTTAATCTATTGTTTGTATTGGAAATAATAGAACGTATTGTAATCGTCACAAAATATGTTTAATTAAATTCTAAATCTGGTGTTAGCTTAATAATATTAGCTTGTTCAATTTATCTTCTGTACATATGTTGTTATAAACAATGGTATAAATAACTAGCTGATGCCCGCGACTTCGTCCGCATGGAATAAGTTTTTTTAATTCCCACGTGAACTCCTCATTTTTCCGGGATAAAAAGTAACCTATATCACTCTCCAGGTCCTCAACTATTCCCATGCAAAAAATCACGTCGATCCGTTTCTCCGTTGCAGCGTGATTTCAGGACAAACCAACAAACCAATAAACCAACAAACAAACACACTTTCGCATTTATAATATTAGTATGATTTGAATTGATCATCGTTTTGCTAACGCCGATCTTTTAAATTCTTCCCGGTAGAAGATCGAACCCGTTATATATTTATTGACTGTTTCATTCAATACTACATGCAACTAATAAATTGGGTATCTATTTGACCTATTTGAAATTATACAGTCTACCTAAATACAGAAGAATTTAAGTATACTCTAAGTAGATTTAAGGAGGGGAACCTCCTTGCGTCTTTGCCTCCTTTCTGATAATATCCTCTTTATGATGTTGTGATTCCAATACAATCGATTCTCCACCGTGCTTAATCCCAGTACCTCGTTGGAAAAATCAAGTGCTTCCAAACGTGGCATCTTCTCTTCGACCTTCTCTATGGGCATGAGCTCTACTAAAACATTTACACTGATAATTATTCTCCTATCGAACATAAAAAAAGATAACAAAATATATCGAATTATTTCTTCCACTTTAGCATGAGTCAACAATCATTTCCATTTCAAACAATAGATGTCCACTGCTGGACACAGTTATTTTGGAACGATTCTCTCCAGCGGCTCCCAGTGCAGCGACTTGTTTGATATTGTCCGTGCACCTAGTACGAAGTCTCTCAACGCTGCACAACGACACAACAATGTTAGTTACTAGTTTTGACTTCATATGATACAAGTATTGCCGGTTTTAGGTAATCTATATATATAAAATTCAAAGTCCTGACTGACTGACTGACTGACTGACTGACTTATATATCAACGCACAGCCTAAACCGCTGGGGTTAGAAACTTGAAATTTTTACAGTAGGTTCCGTTTGTGACGTAAGCGCTCACTAAGAAAGGATTTCTCAAAATTCCACCCCTACGCGGGTGAAATAAGGGGTTAAAGTTTGTATGAAAGTCCGTCATTTCTCAAGTTATATCCATGAAACTTGGTAACTGGGCTACCAGTTAAAAATAAAGAAATACGTATTTCACAGTTTTTCAAAATTCCACCCCCAAAGGGGTAAAATAGGGGTTTAAAGTTTATATGAAAGTCCTTCATTTCTCAAGCTAAATCCATGAAACTAGGTATATGAGCTGCGGGTTAAAAATGAAGAAATACGTGTTTCACAGTTTTTGAAAATTTGACCCCCAAAGGGGTGAAATAGGGGATGAAAATTGGTATAAAACTCTTTCATTTCACAAGTTATAGCCCTGAAACTTGGTATTTGGGCTTCCGATTTAAAATTATGAAATACGTATTCGACAGTTTGAAAATTTATATCCCCAAGGACGTTAAATAGAGAGTTTGCAACAGAGCAACGGAACGATGTGATTTTTTGCATGGGTAGGTATAGTTGAGGATCTGGAGAGTGACATAGGCTTCTTTTTATCCCGGAAATAAAGGAGTGCCTGTGGGAATTAAAAAACTTATGCCACGCGAACGAAGTCGCGGGCGTCCTCTAGTAACCCATAAATAAACTTTCACAGCGACAGCTCGCCATTTGCCATGAATTATGAATTATGTTATGTTAATGCTGTCGATGAACGCGGTATGAACCGCGCTGTAAAATTTATGGTCTATAATTACAGCAATAAGCATGTGAACGATGATATATAGGGTTATTCGCTTATTCGCCGCGAATAATATTAATTAACAAACTAATAAATATGAAACCTTTGGCCATTCCGCGAGGAAATTTATGTAAAATTGAGTTTCTGCTTGTATCGTTTACTTTTGAAATGGGCATAAAAACAAATGGTTCGAGGCATGGCAATTAACAGACGTTGGGATTGAATGTCTATAATCATTAATTATTCATAGCAGATAATGCTTTAGTTCATTTTATAGGTATACGTTATTTTTCTTAAAATATAGCTTGTTTGTGGGAAAGTTGACCTGATTTCGCAGCTCCAACTCGTATTCCCATATACGCGTATGTAAGTCTACATGAATTTTTAGTTTTATATTCATCATCATCAACCCATTGCCGACACACTGAGCATCTTTTGGAATGAAAAGGGTTTATGCTATTATCCAAACCGCTGGCCACGTGAAGAGGGGTAGACTTTAAACACTATATGGCCTAAAGACTATGGTCTTAATCCTACTCCTTCTGAGCAGAGACGCACATCGTTTTGATCATTCCTAGCGCATGCAGTCGACACAATAATTAATGTCAATATTGCGCAAAAAATTTACAAATTAAATTGTCTCAAAAATCAGAAAAGCTCCCTTTGCAAGGGTAGGGATTTTTTTTCCAAATATTCGGCTTAATTTACTTGACACCCATATTAGTTTATATGTGTGTCAAACTCAATATTCCTACATCCATGGCGTCTATTTGCTAATTTCACATCAACTCATTAAAATCTGTTAAGTAAGCTGTTTTCGAGTTCAGCGATAAAAGTAAAACATATTAAGTGATAGTATGTTTATTAACCGTTAACTCGCGATAAACTTTGGGTAGGTAGGTATGCTCTGGTTACAATTTCTCTAAAAATATTCTCAAATTGAAACGAGAAAGTCCTTTCAGTTTCTTACGCGACAGGGCCGGTGTTTGGCCACAGTGGTTTGGCTCCAAATTTAGAGATTTATGCCGTTGATTGCTGTACACAACTCACTGAACGTGCAGTTGATGTGCTGTGCTGTATAGACTTTAGATAAATAGTAGATTCAACCTACTGACAGTTCTTTGTCTGGTGCCATAGTTTATAAAGACGTTTTGAATAAGATCTGGTCTAGTTGGAGGCTTCGGCCGTGGCTAGTTACCAACCTTCTTGCAAAACCGCACATTTAGAGAATCTCTGCAGATCAAGTTATTTCACGAGTTTTTTTTATATCAGATAGATCGTGGATATGATTATCCGTATAATATGATCTCGGAGAGTGTTACTAGGTCGGTTTTAATTGGTAAAATAAGCTGCCAATCTCACTATGTCAAACTGATAATTATCATCTGTAATTACTAATTAGATTGGCAAAGAGAAATGCGTCACAGATGATCAAGATCAAGCGCCCCCAAACTTTTTTACCTCAGTAGGTATATTTATTAAGTCTTATGTTTTTTACCCAAGGGCCACACTGATTCGTCCATTAGATAAATTCAAAAAGTGAGTCAGAGATGATGATTTGACTTTGTTGTTTTGATGATCTTCCTGGCGCAGTGTTGAGCGCTCCCGGTCCCGCAGTGGTCCCGGGTTCGATCTCCAGCAGGGTCAATTTGGGAATTCATAATTTCTGAATTTTCCCTGGTCTGGCCTGGTTGGAAAGCACAGACTCTTGCGGCAAAGATGGCCGCCAACGATTTAGCGTTCCCGTACTATGCCGTGTAGAAACCGATTAGGGGTATGGGTTCAATATAACTGCCATGCCCCTAACAGGTTAGCCCGCTACCATCTTAAACTGTATAATCACTTACTATCAGGTGAGATCGCAGTCAAAGGCTAACTTGTAGTCAATAAATAAAATATATAGAGTCTTATTTACTCTTTGTATAAACATCCCAAAATTTTGAATAATTCGAGCATGCCCAATATGGCCTAGGCCTAGAACTATATGCCCGTCGCCCGTTAAGGCACTGCCGCAGCCGCGGGCCTCTTTGGTTGTTCTAACGGGCCAGTGGTGTTGGCCTGTGAGCCATCGTTTGGAGACCCCTGAAGCTCTTAATAAAAGTTTGATTTGATTAAATCATACTACGGTACGGTCCTTAATTTGGTATAATTGTTTTTTTTTAACCACTACAAGTTAGCCCTTGACTGCGATCTCACCTGATGGTAAGTGATGATGCAGTCTAAGATGGTAGCGGGCTAACCTGTTAGGGGCATGGCACTTATATTAAACCCATACCCTATTCGGTTTCTACACGGCATCGTACCGAAACGCTAAATCGCTTGGCGGCACGTCTTTGTGGGTAGGGTGGTAACTAGCCACGGCCGAAGCCTCCCACCAGACCAGACCAGGGAAAATTCAGAAATTATAAATTCCCAAATTGACCCTGCCGGGGATTGAACCCGGGACCACCGCATTTTAAGACAACAGCGCTACACACTGCGCCACGGAGGTCGTCAAAAATTGTATGAAACTGTAATGCTATGTAACAAATGACCAGCAACATATTTAGATAATGTTTCAATAGTATTTTCGTTCCTTTCTCCTCTTCAGGTCTAAGGTTATCTTTTCCATCTGTAGTTCCTAGTGGCTTAATAAATTAACAACGGATGCTGAAGACAGTATTTACGGTTAGTTGTTGTCGTAAAAGCCAATCAGATAGCAGAATTTGTTACGCAATTATTCACTGTAAGTGATAATGATCTCTAGCCTCTATTATATCTTTTGTTTGATAATATAGTTGTTATTAATATCTTAGCCACTTAGAAAACACTAGCTTCTACCTGAATGGCTTATTAATTTTTATCCTATGGGAGCCGTTTTTGTCATCAGATGAAAATTTGCGTAGGCAGTAGGCACATAGTCCCATATTATGCCCGGTTTGGTGATATGTAATAAGTAAGCTAGCTTACTTACATAATATCATATTATGAGTACTAAATTACTTCGAAATCACAGTCAGACACTTCAATTTTATTCATTTGTATCTCTTTTTTTATATTGCGTTTCCTATTGGTATCATGATGAACAATCAATACATCGATACAAAGGAACTATGCAAATAAATTAAACGTATATCTAGTAATCAAGTAGCAATTTAAATGCCAGTGGCCAATGTGAAATTCTATCTCAAAATATACTGCCAAGTAGGAGCACCGATTTGTACCGCGAGTATAGGTAGGTATTTTTTGTTTAAAAAAAGTGAATACAATCTGAAAACCAGTGATAGATTTCGACCGTCTATTCTAGGGGGGTCCAGGGTCCGAATCCCAGGAGTTTTGATGGTCGTGTGCCTTTTAAGCAATTAAATGTAACTTGTTTGTACGGTGGAGGAAAACATCGCGAAAAGGCTGGAAAGCCTTTCATATCCTGAAAGGCGACTAGTGCTCAGTAGTGACCTGGCATCGGATTCAGATAAGGATCATGACATGGAAATCAGCGTTGCTGCTTAGTTAGTTAGTTCTGGAGAATTTCCTTAATCGGAGTTATCCCAATTTGAGTAAGGATAAGAGGGTGCCCTTTAATATTGCGGTAACAATTATACAGATATATTTGACCGAGCGAAGACTTGAGTGAATTGGCACTTGTCCATCCTTCTGTCCGTCCGTCTGTCAGAGCCTTATAACTTCTGAATTACTGAACGTAATTACTTCAAATTTAAATATAATATGTAAACCGATGGCCTCCCGCCGAATATGGCTTAAAAAATTATAAAAATCTTTATTTCAGGGGGGCTCTCATAGAAGCGAATGCGAAGTAAAATATTTTTTATAGCGATACAAAGGGTATATCATTTTAAAGATAATTAGGAATAGAGTGCAAAAAAATTTTTTTTGAATTGTTCCCCTAAATTAGATGAAATGGGGGGCTTTCAAAGTGGAGATTTTCTAACGTCCAATGTTGACCTCAGAAGTCAGAACTCTCAATTTTCTGAAAGGCTGAGCCTGAAACTTGATCAATTATTTGAATTATATCCTGTAGGTACTTGAACAACAAATACGGGGCGAACCACTAGTATTCGCAGTGTAAACATCAGCCACTGCATTTAACATCATGATCAGCATCCGCATTGATCATAAATCATTCCCAGCACAAAAACCTATCGTCTGAGAGGATGATTGTTTTATATTCGCTCTTATTATCTCGCATTAACAGTTTGAGAATAATAAACGTTTTAATTGTACTTTTAATGCACCCAATTATATTCGAAGAAATGTTAATGGACGAGCAGCGGACCATTACTGTGAAACGTTCGTATTAAAAGAGTTATTTCAGTGTCAAAATATTAAAATGGTATGCTTTTGCTTGATAAATGCGTATGCATTCGAACGCTGCGCTGAAAATTAATGCGCTAGTATGCTCCCATGTGACGAGAAGGCACTAAATTGAATATACTGTTTTTATACGTGGTGAATCTATAAGTACTAATATTTATTATAAATGCGAAAGTTTGGATGGATGTATGTATGGTTGGATGGATGGTTTTTTTTTTAAATATGTAGGCCAGCGCTTGGCTGCAATCAGACTTGCTTGCAAGTGCTGATGCAGCCTAAGGTGGAGCGCGCTTGCCTAGTAGATGCCTATTCACTCGTGATTATTATTATTGATGGATGTTTATTGCTCAATCACGCCAGAACGGCTGAAATTTGGCACTGCTCTGTGCTATACGAGTATTATAGTCTGGAATAACATATAGGCTACTTTTTATCCCGGAAAATTAAAGAGTTCCCGCGGGAACCAAAAAACCTCAAACCATGCGGATGAAGTCGCGGGCATCAGTTAGTAGATAGATAAATTGAGAAATAAATAAAAACGATCAATATTATGAATATAGAATAATACGTTAAATCTCCAAGTCTGGAGTGTGCAGTAGAATGTAGATAGACTACTGTGGAGATACGTAACCCTCAATTAATATCAAATTAGAGTATTTTATCGGTACTGCATAGACAGATAACTTATTCGTATATATCTTCTAAATTTGTTTTTCGGTCTGTTTAATATCGAAGAACACGTAAATTAAGACAATATTAGGTTATTATAAAAATTAAAGTCGGTTACATGATCATGCAACCATCAAGGATGTGGTTGTACATTGAGATTTTGTGAATGAATCTATTAATACTTTGTTAATATGCGAATCTATGTAAATCATAATGGATCTATTACACGTTATTCTGCCGTATGGAAATGAAAAATCGAGACTCACGAGTCACGACGTTTTTCCGTTCTTATAATCATTCTTCGCTTCCGTGGAAATTCCGAAATAATTACGAAGCGAAGGTCTCTGAGTCTACTTGAGTGAATTTGCACTTGTCCGTCCGTCCGTCCGTCTGTCAGAGAAGTTATAAACTTCTGAATTACTGAACGTAATTATTTCAAATTTAAATATAATATGTAAACCAATGGCCTCCAGCCGAATAACTATAGCTTAAAAAGGGTTGCGGTATATCATTTTAAAGATAATTAGGAATATAGTCCAAAAAAAATATGTATTTTTATAATTTTTCCCTTAAAATTGACGAAATGGGGAAAGAACTCTCAATTTTCTGAAAGGCTGAGCCTGAAACTTGATCAATTATTTGAATTATATCCTGTACTTGAACAACAAATACTAAAATTAGATAAATATTAAAAGGAAACGAAATTATTTAATTTTTAATGAGCTTCAGTATTTTTAACAAAACTTCACAATTATGTCAATAGATGGCGCTCTGTAAAAGCTTATGGATACCGCGAGGTCTCAGTTCGGGGCGAACCACTAGTCTATTATAAATGACTAGTCTATTATAAATGGATCCTATGTCCGAAATTTCAGCTTCCTAGGGGTATCAAGGGTTCAAGGGTTTGGGTTGGGCATTGATGAGTCAGTTATAGAGCGACTGAGCCAGGACTATTATTTTTACACGGTAGTTAGTATACCTACTGTCTATGCTTCTTACTGCATGAGATGACAGATTAGCTTATCTAGCGCTCACCTTAGTTTGCCCGTTGAAAAAATACTCTAGATAGTCTTGACTTGAACCTCAGGGCAACTTGCACATGTATAGGTCTCTTTAATAGTACATTACACATCTAGGGCAGTAAAATAAGAAATGTCTCAGATCACATGTAATTGTTGTCCGAGGCGAAGCCGAGGTCAATAAACATGTGATCTGAGGCTTTCTTATTTACTGCCCGTGGTGTGTATACTATTTTTCTCCTCGACGGAGGCGGAAAGCGGCATTTTCGTTTAGCGCAGCGGGAGGAAAATTGACGCTTTCCGCCCGGAGGTGAGAAAAAAAATATCCAAATACATTTTAATGCCTTGACTTTATCGACAAGGTCCTAACATCCTTGACTGAACTCCTTGCTATGAAACTAGTTGGAATTGAAAGCTTACGAAACTAGCCTTTATCTAAACTCGTAGAGTTTGTGCTACGAAAAAGAGTGTCTACGAACATATTCCAAGTCCTTGATAGGGAATACCTTGTGCCGTTAAACTTTCTCGCAGACTCATGTTAACGTTAACGTCAACCGATCATGATATAACCTATAACCAATCTTCACATAATACCTATAGTAGCTTATTGAAGTTGATACCTTTTTTCAACGTCACCGTTTAATGTTAGTGATATTTAATTTCATCACCATTTCAATTTACAACCCATTTGTTAATTCATTTCAACCCGGCCCATTAATAAGCACGAGTTTCCTCTCAGAATGAGAAGGGTTGAATTTGGTCATAGTCCAACACGCTGGCCAAGTGCAAATTGGCAGACTTCACATATCCTTTGAAATTATTTGATTTGAGATGATTTTGAGAACATTAAGTGCAACTCTTGGGCATGTAGGTTTCCTTTCGACGTTCTTATCCACTGATATGTGACTGCATTAAACGCATACAACTTAAAAAATTCCGAAGTGCGTGCCAGAGAATCGCGCACCCGAACACGTCTAGACCTGCAAGGTACAAACCTTGTAGGCTTAGACGTTCGGTACCTTGTGAATGCTACAAATTTTGGAGGTCAATGTGATCTACCCGTATGCAGATTAAATAAGCCAGCTGGTTACGTGAGCGGGTGGTCGCCGCGCCGCCAGTCTCGAACCGTATCGCGACTCGCGCGCACTTTCGCTATCGAACGCCGCACTTCCGCACAACCCTACACCTACGACTATTTTCTTTTTAATCCCCGAAAATTGTTTTTTTTTAATTTCCGGTCAGTTTAAAAATCGCATTGATTCCAGTTTCATACGGATAATTTTCACTTCGGTTATTTTAAACTTTTAATTCTAATAAGTTCAGATCTAAGTGTTTGTTTTGGTCAGTTTTTGCTCATATTTTCCGATTAATACAGATAATATTGTACTAATTCTAATGTCATATATAGGTATAATGACAGTATAATTAAAGTGTCGATTAAAATAATCAAAATCTTTGTTTTTTTCTAATTAATTTGAATTAAAACAAAATATCTGTTTTTTTTGAGAAAAAAACTCACATTCATTATAATGAAAATGGCTATTTAAAATGATATTTGATTCAATTTCAATGAAATGACAGTTATAGTTTTATGTGTTTTTAATTAGTTGAGTACACAATCGATTATTATTGCTCTGTGGTCTATCGAATTAACATAATAATATACCTACAGCCGGGCCGGTTGATTTTTACAACAACAACTTTTTCAACTCGATCTCATTATCTTAAATCTCGCATCTCATTGCTACAACTTAATCCAAATCCGGGCTAGTTGTCTATTAAACAATATCTCGATCTGTTTGACAGTCGTGAACCGACAGTGATTTGAATTCGACTCTCGAATCAATATAAATGTACGAGATATTAAATCGATTGTAATCCTGTTATAAGAAGTGAATGGCGGATTTTAAGTTGTTTATCTGCTGACTGGTAATTAAAGTTTGGATATCGGACAGTGAAGGTGGACTTTGTTATATAAATCGGAAAATATTAATGGCAATAGTGTGACTCTCGTGCTGTAGAGATTTTTTTGGATTCGACGAAATAGTGCTGCTAATTAAATGAATTGAACGTGATTTAAACAACAAGATTAATTAAAGAACAGTTTATATATAAATATTATAAAAAAGGAAATTTTATTCAATCAAGTAGAAAATTTTATCTACAATAATAAGTGCTGCGCCTAGCGAAATCAAGCTGGGGACATAATATATTGAGAACAGAATTTTATTAGATTGAGTAGAATTTTATTTGGTACCAAAAATAAGTGCTGCTTAAACATAAAGCTGGAGACATAATAGCTAGAACAGTTCAGTGACTTTAGTGTTGTGTCGAAGTTAAGGGATAACCCAGGAATATGATAGTGATCCTGGCGTTCATCGGTGTACGATTCGCCCTCTATGTGTCCCGTCAGAGTGGGCGGGCACTCGCGAACGAGTGCTACACAAGAAAGTAAATATATCCTTATTGATAACCATTGATATACAAAAACCTTAGATAAGACTGTCATGAGAATGTCACAAAAAATAGCAAAGATTTGGCGGTTTGTGAACCACGAAATTAAATTTCTCTTGGAAATTGTTAATCTGGAGGTGGGCGTTAACAACTGTAACACAGTTTCAAACAAACGCAGTTGTTGTCGTTCTATAGTTCTTAAAAACTATAGAACGACAACAACTGCGTCCTATATAACTGAATATAAACTTATAAATTATAAAATAAATTCAAAAGTGGTGCTGGCCTAGCTTCTTAAAAAAAGCTTAAAGCCAGATTTGTTTATATTGGCGCAACGCGTTATGTCGAATGCCCAAGCGAATAGGTATATTATTATTCTCATCATCATCGTCATCATATTCTAAACGCATTGCCGGCGGAAGGGTTTGGCCGTAGTCAATTAAGCTGGCCAAGTAGATTGGCATACTTCTCAAACCTTCGAGAACATAATGAAGAACTCTCGGGCATGTAGGTGCCCTCACGATGTTTTCCTTTACCGTTTGAAACAAGTTATATTTCATTTCTTAAAACGTACATAACTCTGAAGCTAGAAATGCGTGCCCGGGGATCGAACCTGCGACCCCGTAAAGGAGGTCGGGTGTCTAAACTACTAGGCTGTAACCGTTTCTGAAAAATAAAAGACCAGCGCTAATCATTTTGTCTTCTGGCTGGTTATTGATACATTCAAGAATCGAGATATCTTTGCGCATTACACAAACAGAACGCGTTGGGCCAATGTGAACTGGAGGCTTTTAATATAGGAGTAATTTTATCATAGTAAATGCGGGTATTTTTTTTATTTGCTACGTAACACCCAAACGGACTGATTCCCATGGTTGTAATTTTTTTTCACCCTAAGTAATATGAAGATCAGGGCAAGGTTACTCTACAATATTTAACTGTAGAGTATAGAGTACGCTCTATTTGGCTCTTTTATATTTAATGATTGTCTTACAGTAGACTCTAATAAAAATATTAAATTCAATTCAGTCGTTTGGGGTCTACGGCAGCGTTAGTCGTAATTTAATTTTTTTATTTGAATAGATGATAACCCTTGAATGCGAATTGCAATCTTACCCGGTGGTAAGACATTTTGCAGTCTAAGATAAGTAGCGGGCTAACCTGTTTGGGTAATGGCAGATACTTAAACCCCTAATCGGTTTCTACACCACATAGTATCGGAACTCTCAATTGCTAGGCAACTAGCTCAGGTGGTGACTAGCCACGGCCGAAGCCTCCCACCAGACAAACATACGTCTTATCTGAGTTTTTTGTATCAATGATATTTACGTTTTACTGTTACGTTACATGTGGTTGTTACATATTTTATTACACAACTTAACACCATTACGGAGAGAGTTATCGGTTTCGTCACTAAACTTATGTAGGTAGGGTATGTGTTGTTTACTTTAGTTACACGATATAATGTATCCTACCTTTTTGAATGGGATTGGATATGATTATTATATATGGAATTCCACATCACGTATTTTTTTATAGATATCGCATTCAAAGGGTTTTTATGTATATTTTTAAACATTAATTAACATAGCCTAACTCATTAGTCATTACTCATTATGTAGTCAATGTTTTCATCTCGAGTCTAGGCTCAGAAAAATACTGCGAACATATTTGCTTGTGCGAGTGCACCGAGAGCAACATCTGAGCAACAAAGTACCGCACTGTGTCGCTTGCAAGTGGAAACTGGAATTGCACCAATATATACCTTCCTACCTACATCCGATCTTATTAGCCATACAAACTAACAGACCTATACGCGCACTGTAAAAGATTTGAGTGCTCCGTTTGTTCTAAAATTTCTAATCTTAATTTTAATTCAAACTAGCTCTTGCTCTTTACATGGCTTGTCCGCGTGAATTTATTCTTCTAGTAGACTAATTTGGAACATAGATGTAACTTGGAGCAGCTTCCATTTCCTTTCTAAAGTTTAAATATTGGATAGAGGCAGGCGTTACTTTGCGAAAGTCCATGATAATAAATTGTAAACTTTACAATCGTGCATTGTCGAGTCAACATCTCCTGAAGATGCTCCGGTGTCGGAGTGAAACGTACGTTGACAATAATTTGGAAGATTTATGTGGTGTGGTGAATATCGCAAGCTGTAAGTGCAAGATACACTGAACCACATCGTAGATTTGCCTACTGTTGCGGATTATAGCGAATTAAATTTCTAGGTTCTTCATTTCTAAAGTTCGTTACAGGGGAAACACGCTTTGCCCGGTTGCGTTAGTCTGTTTAGCTCCATATAAAAGTTTCGCGCACTTTTTGTTCGCCAGGCAAAGATTTTTTCATATAACCTGCATTGAAAGTGCGAGTTTCAATGACTGTTGAGCCACCCGAAACTAGTCAATTTCAGACGAATACGTCATTCAGCGGGTAGAAAATCATATTCACTCATATTCAGCGGGTAGGTGATGCCAGCCCTCGCTTCGCTCAAGCAGGCAAATTCACCCTCGTCTGAAATCGTCTTGTTTCACCCCTAGGCACACAATATACTATTCTTCTGTAGGTGTGCTCTACACTCGCTTCTTTCTAGACTAACATCTCTTCTTTCTAGACTAGTATCTGTTTCGGCTGAGGGTTGATATCTTTCAGTTAGTTTATCCCTTTTTAATGTATAGACAAATTATCCGTCAAATAATTTATTTCAACAAGTAAACGTTGGGCTGGTAGTATTTGCGTGTTCACCAGACCTTCACCCTACAACGAAGCGAGGTAATGTCAGTTACGTGCAGTGTCAGAGTCAATAAATCATAACTTCATAATAGCAAATGACTATCGGTTTATCTATTTACGAAAAAAAATTTTGGAAACAAAAAATAAAAATTGTGTGTCTCAGCTCCGACGCACGATGCATGCAGTTTACTTTTTACGAACGATTATAAAATATATAGAAAAATAATGATATAAATGATGATGATAGTAAATGAGGGTAAATGAACGCATTTTTTATATTACTGAAAGTTGCTTGAATCTTGATACATTTATTTATATTAATTATAAAATACATTACATAGTTATGGAAACATAAACAAGTGTTACCATGGAAACATAAAGTCAATAACGTAACGGAGAAAGTTTGATTTTACTCCCCATAAATTTTCATACCCCGGTTTCATATTATATGAAAATCGATTCTAAAGGAGGTAAACTCCAAAAATGGCATTCAAATATCCTACATACCTAAAATAATGTGCCTAAATACTGCGTAGGTAGTTTGGTTCTTATTTATGTGACATAGAGCGTACTTACTTATTTATTTGACATACCGAATACGTTACCTAAAATATTTCCCTCGTCTTGTTTCTTTATCGTCGATACATTCTGGTTTATAAAGTAAAGATTTTTTTTATTCAAATACACTTTATTTTAACAAGTAACAGTAACAAAAAATCGGCCACCGAATGTCTGATATATCCCCTTATCATTAATGATATGATATTCTACACTCTACAGTATATGAACATTGACCCTTATAGAAGTATCGAATCGATAGTTTCAACTTTCAGCTACCTTATATTTGGCCGTAACAGAAGCGCTTCGGCTTCTATTTAAAGACAAGATGTAGTGACATCTAGTCTTAACGTAGTGATAGATCTAGATCAAAGAATTTAAAATTTAAATCAGATTTCTGTGATCTAGATAAAATTTAGATCATATGTAAATGAAGATAATATTGCCTAGTTTGCATCACTCACTTTTATTTGACACACACAGATTTTTTAATGTTTTTTATTTAATTGACAAATCTCAATACGTCTTAGGACTTTTAACTTATTCTAAAGCGGCTTTTGCCTTTTATCTTAAATCTGGAAGAGATTCTTATTGGTTCTTCAATGTGATTAAAACTTCAGATTAAAATCTCCTTTCTTTTGCTTTAAACTTACTCTACAATCCGTAAACCATTTTACGGTTTACAGGCAAGACTATGACGGTTAATAAAATAATATAACGGTCAATGCGATTACTTTAATAATTGATTTAAATTGTATTAGGTGCGATGTAATATATCGACCGTTTGATCCTTGCTTGTAAAATCTAGATATACCTACCATTCAGTAATTCTTTAAAGAAGGAGAAAACCTACCTATATAGTATGCACATGTATTGATTTTCAAGCTTTATTACGTCTTGTTCTTACGTTGAGCGTAAAACTAAGAGGCACGCTTGTGTTTTATATTTGAACTTAGAGCAACTCAATTGTTTTTACGAAAGATAATAAATAAAAACTTTCAAAGATAAAACTAAGAATAAACTTCATTGTTTCAAGCTTCTTACATTAATATGTATCTATAAAGTACTCAGTGATATTACATTGGTAACTATCTATAAAGTAGTCAGTCGTGAAATTTAACTCAATATTATTTTATGTTCTTGCAGCGTTTTCACAACAATACTTAATTATTATTGGCAGAATATCAATATTTATTACCAGTCTGAACTTTGCCTAAGATCGGCAACCCATTCCAACCGTTCACACGCTTAACAGTTACCAAAAATCCAAAGTGAACGTAGAAGGATGAAATTAAAGACAATCAGGACAAGGCTAGAATATCGTATTAATGTATCGCTTACTAAGTAGAATGTATTAAAACTGCCACGGGCCTTGGAGCCTGGATTGAGTTTGAGGTCGACATCTCGGCGTGGAGGTCAATAAAATGTCGGATATTTTTTTCTATAAAGACACTGCAGCACGCGAGGTTGACATCCGTTGTGCGGTCAAGTTGCAGATTGACTGGTGATAAGTCATGCCATGTGGTTTCATTGCCGTTTGAAAAATACTATCCATACTGATGGGTGCCTACCACAGACCATACAGTGGTGCCTACCATCGCTCAAAGCAGTATACTATTTCAAAATTATAGTTTTATGTCACGTAGGTACCTTGATGTGCCTGAAATGAGGATAATAATTGTTGCAAAATACGAACGTCAACAATATTAAAACAATACGGCTTAAAGCGATGGTAGTATGCCCCAGAAATTGTATCTGCGATTAGTGTTTTTGATCGATTTCGTAGCAATTTGGTACAGGTTGCATCTTGGGGGGATGACAATATTATACTTTTTATTTCGGAAAATCAAAGAGTTCCACGGGATTTTATAAAAACCTAAATCCACGCGATAGCAGTCGCGGGAATCATCCAGATTCTAGTAGCCTAATTAATTATGTAAGACCTGCATCATTGTTAGTCTCAGTTATTGGCTGCATTTATGGATTTTGGCCAATAGCGGAAGAGTGTTAAACAAACAGAGGTGATTGCGATAGTTACACTGTAGCTGTCATTTTTACGTAATACGGTCCCTGTTACTGCCTCGTTGGTCTAGTGGTTGGCATGTTCGACTGCGGCCGACGAGGGCCCGGGTTCCAGTCCCGGGTCGGGCCATAATTAAGTGTTGTGTTGTGTTTTTCTTGTGTAGTGTTGTGTTTACTAGCCCGGAGTTAGGAAGTTGGTGTCTCACCCCCGTGCCTCGGAGAGCACGTTAAGCCGTCGGTCCCGGTTATTATCACTAAGATGTTCTAAGCTCTAATTCCCTCTCTCCTATGAGAGTGGAGACCTGTTATTATTAATTTTAAAAAGTGGTACGGTCCCTGTTAATAATGAATGATTTTTACGATCTTGTGATCAGAAGCTGATGACTGTAATCTCGTCTGGTGGATCTTGTTGCTTGACAATACACACTGCTTGACAATGACATTCCGAACTGGTTTTGGAAATCCTAGATAGCCTAGATTCTCCGACCGAGAGTCAGGTTTTCATCTAATAGACAACTCTAGTCACGTAGGTAAGTATATACTAGCCACAAAATTTGGACGGACTTATTATCTGTAATTTTGAGTCGTTTACATAGTGTATAATTTTAGTTTAATTTTTTGCTTTGTATGTAAGTAGGTATAATTTGATTGCGGGCCTTTGCCCGCGAATACGGCCATGTATTTAGGTTTTTTTTAATATAAATGTCTCTTGTTTTCTCAGGATAATATATATATTCCGACTCAAGGATACAAGCTTTCTTTTCTTTTAAAGAATTTCTAGTTTTTATTTAAGGTTCAATATGTACCTGATAATTGATGATTAAACGAACTTACCTGTAAGTGAAGTTCTATCCCAATTATATGAGTACGTTTCATTCGAAGATATTTAAAACACGAAGGTAGTAGATTCATTGTACTGGCAATCCGCACTTTTTCCATGTTAGGGTATTTTAAAAAAACTCCCCACTAACGATGCTCTCCGTACCGACTCCTGTCACGACATGTCTCATTATTTAGAGTAGATACCTATTACAAAATTTTCGTAATATGGGCTCTGGGACGGGAGGGACCTTATAATATCTTCGAATGAAACGTACTCATATAATTGGGATAGAACTTCACTTACAGGTAAGTTCGTTTAATCATCAATTATATTTCGTACGTTTCATTCTTCAGATATTTAAAACACGAAGGTAGATGTTTAGAGATGAAAATTTGTAATTAGGGATATGAATTGAATAGTATTATATCAATTACATACTTATTGTTCTAATATAAAACTAGGAATCATTCCGTATATTGGATTAGCAAACAAATTATTAATTATTTTATTATTAATTATTTGTTAACCATCATTGAAAAATACAATCATTTTGATAATTATTATTTATAATAATATAATATTATAATATGGATGTAATGAAAATCAAGTATAATTTGGATACTCTTCATTAACCTCTGGTTATGCAAAACAATCGTTCCTCCTTCGCCTAGGAAGGTTATAAAATTTAGCCAGCGCCCGTGACGATTGCGACCAACCAACGGTCTTCTTGATGACGTCAAGCGAGCTACAAGACGCACAGCTCGTGTACCTACCGTGTTGGTGGCGACGTGTCGGGTGCACGCGCCGAACTTAGACACTTCCACACCGCTATGTGGGTTGTGGCAGCACCTATCGGCTCAAGGTTTGTGTGCAGGTATAATAGATGATCAAACGAACTTCCTGAAGTGAAGTTCGATCATTATTATATGAGTCGCTTCATTCGAAGATATAATTTTTACATTGTAGTTTCCTCAATCATGCCGCAACAATCGCACGATTTTTAGAGATGTTTTATTTTAGTATAATGATAAAATTCTCCCGCTTAAGGCATCCCTACCTGGTTACACATTCAATATTTGTTCGTCATTCTTTTTAGAGATATATAAGTACCTAATG
Organism: Erebia ligea; assembly: GCA_917051295.2. NCBI lineage: Eukaryota > Metazoa > Arthropoda > Insecta > Lepidoptera > Nymphalidae > Erebia > Erebia ligea. The sequence goes on from OU785228.1 coordinate 14,576,841, forward strand.
TTATTGCAAAAATATATTTCGGGTTGGGTGGGTTGGGAATTTATTTATATATCTTCGAATGAAGCGACTCATATAATAATGATCGAACTTCACTTCAGGAAGTTCGTTTGATCATCTATTATATTTCGTCGCTTCATTCTTCAGATATAATTTTTACATTGTAGATGTTTAGAGATACAGAAAATATCTATTTTTGCAAGAACTGTATCCATGTTGAATAGATACTAATTATTGTTGTCAATATTTTTTTTTTATTTTTTTTCAATCTCTTATTTGAGTCGTAATGTTTTAAGCAGCTTTATGCTTAAGGTTGGAATCATGTGCGGATTTCTTGATATTCTCATCTACGTATAGTTATATCATATGTATAGTTCATGAGTCTTAAGATTTTTCTTAAGTATTCATTTTACTTTAGAAATACAATGTTGCGCTTTTTACATCAGCGCCTGAGTAACAAGCTTACAGGTTGGATGCAAGCAAATGAAACCAATAATTATTGATGTTAATGCTGCAAGATTTATAATCTAATCAAAAGTATATTAGCCGGCCCAGTACTTGGTTGTATTTACACACAACAGACGTCCAATGGGACGTTTGAACGTTTGGAAACCTACCCAGAAGGGGGGAGAAAATTATTATTTTTCAAAACGCGGCGGGAAAGGAACGGGTTATTCCGGTCCTGTTGTAGAGGTCCTTTATTGTTGTAGAGGTAAATTATGTGCCTGTAGTAACAGGCACATATTTAATAAAATTATTAATAATGGTACCATTTTATGATGTTTGTCAAAAAATTATGCCATAATCAAGATTATGGAATACGACAAATACCTATTTGTGTATAAGTTCCCCGCAGAATATAAATGAAAAATGATGAATATACTCGGTCGATATTGTGATAGACTACTAGCAGTGGCGTAACTATAGGGTGGCAGGACTGGCAAAATGCCACGGGCCCGCGACCAAAGAGGGCCCCGGCCCAAGAGGCCACGAGCTCAGAAATAACATCAGTGGTTTATTAAAATTAAATTCTAACGTGACTATTTTTACTGGGACGCCGGAGGGCCCCATCCGAAAAATTTGCCACGGGCCTCAGATGGTATAGTTACGCCACTGACTACTAGGTAGTACTAATGTCGACTTGGAGGTGTAAGTCGGTCGGTTTGGGATTTAAACCCCACTGACGTTAGAAGCTTTAAATTAAGTGAGATATCAGGCTACTATACTTTTTTAACAATGGACAACCTAGTTGTTCATGTCGCTAAAAACATGTGTCATCAGTCATTATAAATTATTTAATATTCATAAGTACCTACTTATTTTTGTTACATATTTTTTTATTTTTGAATGAATGCGTTAAATCATTTCCCTCCGTCAATTATTAAGGTAGACGCGCTGAGAGCGTGGATCTATACTCTTTACTCTTTTTACAAAAAACAAAGTATTTTAATTTTGCATTAAGCAAGTTATTATGAAGTATGTTAAGGCGGAGTAAATTGTATGTTTTCCACGAGTGATAACGATGTAGGTATTATAATAACGACAGTGTCATGACGGTTTTTCAAAGATTGTTTCCAATATATGGACGATGCATAGATACTAAAGTTAAGATCCCGCTTCGGGCAGCATGAACTATGCATTATCCCGAGTTTGCAGTAATGCTTGCCCGCTAGCCCGCGAAAAATCTTTTTTAAAAAAACAATAATACGATAAAATTTTACATTGTTAGGTACATCATACGAAGTCTACTTCCGGTCGTAAAAATACTCGCCGTTTAACCGACTTCCAAAACGGAAAAGGTTCTCAATTAGGTTTTTATTTTTCTGCCGTCTTCTAAGTTTAGTCAACCATTCTTACGCGTCATCGGATGTATGATATATTATGCTTCCAGCACGATGGAGATATAAAACTAGAGATTTGAGCCCAAGAACATGTGGGTAGGAAAAACGTAAAACTTGTGGGTAATTTTTGCAATTTTACCACACATTTTTGTTGCAAATTTTCTTTGCACACCACTATGAGGCAAGATACTAGCCGCTTTTATTTTCGTTTTCTGTATCTACAGTATTCGTAAATAAATTGAATTTATATAACGCTAAAGTACCTAGATAACTGATAAAAAGGATATATTCATTATCTCAGACCTTTTGTTACCTCTCTGACGGTGTATGTACGTTTGATACTGAGAGGTTTTATATTGTGAACAATTACATCTGAAAATTTTGAACCTGAGATCTTGACTATTTCATTCACTGAATGATTTACATTTCTTTCAGGTCTATTCATTTATTATATTTTTCACCAAATTTTGGATCATTTCCTGTCTCTTCTATCTCCGAGTACCCCGAGGAGTTCTGGATCGAGCTCTGGACAAACTTAGAGAATCTATTAAATCTGCGTGTTAACCCCCGATTAACCGCCAGGTTTTTCGGTTACATAATATTATCGTATGAAATATACAAGGCGTAACTTCTAGCCTCTGTTAAACCTTCGTGATAACTCTCGGTTAACCACCAGGTTGTTCGCCTACACCCCATTGTTGTATGGAACGTACAAGACGAAACTTTTAGCGTGTATTTAAACCCTCGTGTTAACTCTCGGTTAACCGCCATGTTGTTCTGTTACATAATATTACAGTCTGAAAATGTAGGTACGAGACTATAAAGTTTTAGTCTCTGTGAAACCTTTGTGTTAACACTCTGTGAATCGCCAGGTTGTTCAGTTACACAATGATTTGTGATTTCTAGAGAAAAATGTTTGTTGTATGTTTTTCTTACACAGGTATGATGAAAAGTAAGGTAGACGGCCATCGTTTTAACTCTTGGTCAACCATCAGGCGTTTGTACGTTCGAATAAGCCGGTTTTCTGCTTTGAAAGCGATATAATTTAGCTGTATTTTAATGCAATATTATGATAGTGAAAAATTATTTTTATGCGAGGGTAGGTTGAATTATGAATGCATACCGGGAGTCTGATGAGGATTCTATAATAATCCTTCGACGATTACGTTTCTGTTGTTCGCGTTTTCGTTTCGGCATTTCACTTAAATATTCACTTTTAAAAGTTTTAACAAACAGTGCACGTGCGTTTGCTACGTCGCACGAAAAAAATATAATAAGAGTAAAAAGTAACCTTCTTTATAAGTAGGTAAATAATTAATTTACCTGTGTTCCGGATACTTCTCGAGTATTTGTGAACGAAACGAAATCAATTTGTGTTAGGCTTGCTAAGCCGGTCCTTAGTGACGAATCTGATATAGTTGGTCGTCTTTGACTCTTCACGACTTCCCCCTTGTTCAGAGAATGGTGAATTCGTCTTGTGCATGGTGCTCAACCTCATTTGTATCTCTAAAGAATACAATAAGTGAGCGGACGAATATGGAGGTAGTATGTACGAGTATGTACCTACGCATTTTGCGTTAATTTTGTCTCGCGGACAAAAGCTTGCAGTTAATGTGCATATCTAGTCAAGGTGATAAGTATATATTCACTGCATGAGTGTCATAAGAATATGACTCATAATTAGCTCGCAGCTAATTATGATCTCGCAATTGACTCGCAGTCAATCCCGAGTTAAAAACACTTTTTTAGTTTGCAGTTAATGTGCATATTATCTAGTCAAGGTGGCACATATTCACTGCATGAGTGTCATAAGAATATGACTCATAATTGGCTCGCAGCCAATTATGATCTCGCAATTGACTCGCAGTCAATCCCGAGTGAAAAACACTTTTTAACACTTAGTAATAGAATTTTCGACTAACCTGCAAAGTTCTCGTCATCAGACGAGTCTAACGGGCGCCAATATTTCTCCTTATCCTGCTGTCGCTAGGAGTGTCTAGCTGGAAGGTTTGATTTGCGTCGTGTTACTTCGCTAGTAACCTCCCAGTGGATTAGCGTACTTTAACACGTACTTCGTGTAAGTACTAAGTAACTATAATTACTTAGGCGAGCCATGCTGAAGGGCTTAACCTTCTTCATGCAGGTGCCTCTTGGGCAACCCGCCGGATGGACATTTAGAATAATTAAACGCTGCATAAAAGAATAATTTCATAAGCGTGTTTTATGCTGAAAAGTTTACTCTCCTTCGTTGTTACCTCTCGGGTAAACCCTAGGAAAACCTTTAGTGAGTTAGATATTATAATTATTAATGTAATAAATACGCAAGAGCCGCAATAAAAGTGACAGAACTGTTACCCACATACAACATAGTGTAATTTGACACTGCATGAAAATATAATTTAAGTATAATTTCTTAAGCCTGTCAGGCATGAAATAAATTGCTGAAATTGAAAGATTAAAGACTCACCGTTTTCCTGTAAGAAGCAGCGGCTGTTTCTTTTTCAATATTTTTTATTTAGATATAAAATAATAATATTAACTTTGTTGAAAGTGGGAACGTCCGATCGTTGCTACGCACGAAAAAAGAATGGCGAACAAATATTGAATGTGTAACCAGGTAGGGATGCCTTAAGCGGGAGAATTTTATCATTATACTAAAATAAAACATCTCTAAAAATCGTGCGATTGTTGCGGCATGATTGAGGAAACTACAATGTAAAAATTATATCTGAAGAATGAAGCGACGAAATATAATAGATTAAACGCTATCAGGAGGTCTTTAAACGAATTTGGCAGATGGTGTTTTTAAGCTGTTGCTATACATTTTACATTACTATTTACACTATCGTTGAACTGTATCATGTTGACTGGTACCTACAGTCTGCAGATGCTTTAATGATATCGAAGAATAAAATACTGTTTCCGTTTGTATATTAATATTGCGATAGGTATTAATATTTCTGAACATAAGACTAACAAAATAAAACTTTTCTGAAATTATTTTCTAAAGATAATTAACTCTGTATCAGAGCATTGAGCGATGTGTTGTATAACACCACAGTTTAACACTATCTGATAATCCTATGTAGATACTTTGGGATGTTTGGCCTTAATTTATATAATATTTCCTTTAACGACAACCTTTTAATCTGTATGCTTACAAACTCATCACCAGGTAAACTACATACGCTAAACTGCACCTAAGTATAACAAATTATTAGAAATTATAAGACTGCATGTACAATATAAGATTGATATGAATCTCTATCATTGTTTAGGCAGTAATGCCACCATTTAAGTTCCAAAGAGGCCATAAAGGTACAGGTTAGGTACTCCTCATTTTATGAACGCGTTCGATACGTTGCATCCAGGTTTAAATCTTCAAATTCTTTAAATTATTGTGAGTTCCTTGAGAAAAATCATAATATTATATTATTTTTGGAATGTATAACTATTAAATCTGATGTAAGCATTTTTTGTTATAGAGGGAACCAAGGCTGTTAAGGCCACTATTATATTATTATATTTTCTAAACATTCACATATTAGAAGATTAGTGGAACAGCACAAAATAAGATGCTATTTCATGAAATTGGGGTAGATCTTTAAATTAATTACGTTTTAATTACGTTTGGCATTGGCGTGTTATGCTAATAAAACGATAACTGGCCTAACTTGTCTATAATCTTATTGACAGATAATTTAATATAATTTATCAGGCTATTTTATTTCTACATCTTTGTTAAATTTCTCATTCTTCATCAGCTTCTTAAATTTCTTTACTTTTAATTTAAGAAGCAGTGAACCATAATATTATATTTTACAACCATTGCCGAATTTCTGACGTCAAATCGGTATTGAATGACGGTATTTAATGACGGTATTGAATGCCACTCCTTCGATTTATCTATCTTACCTAAGCTTAATTCTTCTTAGTATTAATAATTATTACTTTAATAATAACCAGTATTATAGATGTATATGATTATAAAATATAGATGTATGTGATGAAATATTTTATATGTATATGTATAAAATACCAAATCTAAGTTAGTATGAAATTAAAACTCAGTAATTGATTTTATTTTACAGTTATTCATTTATCACAAAATGTACCCGAGCCAGACCCAGACGCGTCTGTAAAAAGCTCTAGTTGAAACTTATTAGTTTATTACTTAATGACCAACCTTCAAGATCCAATAGAATTAAAAACGAAAGCCAAAATTTAGCTCCATATGATATTTTATACTTAAATGTATCTTGAATGTATGAGGTAGGTATTTCTGACCATCGAGATATTTGATTTTGGTATAAACTCAACGGTACAAGTCCAACTTCGTAACTATTTTTAAAATTGTAATAATATTATGTACTTTTTTCATGAAGCAAGGATGAAGGCATATCACTTAATATTCACCGTAAGTTGCTCCGAGAAAAAGATGGTACCGCCGCCGCGCGCGCCGTGTCGATATAGTTTTAATTTGCTCGACTTGGCTGCGCCGGCACCCGCGCGGGATTCACGCTAATGCTTTAATAATAATAATGTAAAACCTGAACTTGGGTTGTTGCAAAGATAGTAAAAAGTTCTTTTCAAATTTTTTTTTTTTTTTACAACACTGCAGCAGTTTGACGTAAATATTCTCGGTTACGTTACGTAAACCTTCAGTACAAAGTACAACCATTAAGAACAATATCGTTGTATGTACAACGATAAATTATATAAGATATATATATATAATACTATATATTAACATAAGTAGATATCTATGTTATAATTTTTGTGAAAGTTCTCGGAGCCCATAATAAGCCGTAAAGGCATTGGTATAAATTCATTAAGTTAAATTTTCATCATAAGTAAGTACTTATCTAATTACTATTTCGAAATTTTCTTTGAGATGGGTTGATCGATATCAATAAATAAATTAGACTTCTTTAAATATAGCGTAGACATAAAGCCGCTATAAAGTATTGATTTGCAAGTTGTCATATAATTCTTAACACCTGTAATGATCTTGAGTAACGAATTTATATTTTAATGATTGCGAATGCAAATTTAGTATAAATCTTTGAGTCATCATTAGATTTTGAGTCTTAGATTGATTAGAATATTCTAGAAATCAATTGATCTAGCTGTGGCTCAAACTCACAAATCGAGTTAAATGCAATATTAAATGGTCGATGTTAATGAAAGCTGTATTGACGGTAGGTACATAAAGTTGATAACTTTAAATGGTATATCACCTCATGGTGATTAGGATTTATAAATCCAATCCGAGACTTCATATCTAGCGGACACTCAGCCAAAATTTTTTGCTTTATTAAAATATTGTATACGACCAGCATTTAGATTGTAGGTACCTTAATCTCTCGCTGTGTATATGCAAGATACTTGCTCTGGCTGGAGGTCGCGTGGTCGTCGCCGCTGGCCGCCGATGTACGCCGTCGCGGCTCGCGGATGTCCTCTTCGCCCCCCTCCTGCTCCTCGAGGCGAAACGAGGAGGGCCTGTCTCGTTTCCCAAATATAATATAGTCCGCGTTGTCGAAGTACCAGCTATGGAGAGGTCGCCCTAGGATGGAATTTCCGATTTGCAATCCGTGACGGTCAATAGTCTTCGAAGCTTTTATAGTATTTGAGAGTTTTTCTCCGAAAAGCGTCTCTTCTCTTTGGAGATCTTTTAGCAGTGGCATAAATGATTCACTAAGACCGGGAGCTAGGAGTTTTATGCTCACATGATTTTCAGTGTAATGTAGGAACCAGTCCGGATCCTACAGGGATTAGAAAGTATCTTGGTAGTCTGAACTTTGTCATCTCCCAAGGAGGCAGGGTTTTGTTGATGGTAATTAATCCAAGACCTAGTTGGTTTTGTTTTTAACAAATTGATCCAATGTTGTTGTAAGGTGTGGCGAATATCTACGCCACCAACCGTCACCCAGCGCTGAAAGTCCTGGTCGTCATCACGAAATTTCACCGGAAGAGAAAAACTGTATCAAATTGGTATAACCCTGTGTGGTTTCGTCGTCTAAAATGATAATTTTAACGTTTCTAATCCAACAAACTTTAACGTTTTGTTTTGAACCCTCGTGTTAACCCGCAGTCAACCTCCAGGCTATTTTAAACATCATGCTATACCTTCGTGATATCCTCAACGTGATACCCTCCAGGCTAGCTTAGAGATGCTATTGATTCTCATATGTATCCTTTTAAAAGTTGATATCAAGTATAAAGCAGTACCCGCAGTCAACCTCCAGACTTATTTCCAGCATCATGCTATACCTTCGTGATAACCTCCAGGCTAGCTTAGAGATGCTATTGATTCACATATTTATCCTTTTTAAAAGTTGATATATAAAAGAGTACCCGTTCAAGTCCATTTTTAGGTTATTTGATTGAATTCCGTACACAAATAAAATATATTTATGTAAACTTACCCTGAGTTTCTTCAGATTCCTTCGAAGATGAATATGATTTCGTCGTTCTAACTTTTATTTTCCTACTTTACCGAAATTCCTACCGAACCAGTGGTAGATTCACTTAATGATTCAAAAACACTTGTAAAAGTTTGTTTGAATAAAAAACATTTGAATTTGAATTTTACTTTAAGCGATACGTTTAGGTATATACCTACTCAATAAGAAATTATTCCAATTGAATTTCTTTAAATATTGATAAGTTAGTGCTCGTTGCCGCGCACAATAAAAGAATGAGACATGTCGTGACAGGAGTCGGTACGGAGAGCATCGTTAGTGGGGAGTTTTTTTAAAATACCCTAACATGGAAAAAGTGCGGATTGCCAGTACAATGAATCTACTACCTTCGTGTTTTAAATATCTGAAGAATGAAACGTACGAAATATAATTGTTTTTTACAGCTCATCAATTAATGCGGTAAGTAAGTGATGACTGAACAAAAAGATGTTTTATACTACTACACCCGCTCGGAAAGTACCCTCTTGCTTTTGTCAAAACGAGGTAGAAAGTACGTCATTGCTACAAACCAATTAAGCGGGAGGAAAAGATGTATGAAATTTCATTTCTAACGTGCTAAGCGGGGAGAAAACTGTATGAAAATCCATTTCTAACGCGCTGTTGTTTTTTAATTTTAAGTAAATATGGTATGGACGTTGAGAATTTGGATGTCTTACCTTAAGGAAATATAATATTAGAAGCAGCTTCACCATATTTGACATAGAAAAGTCAAATAATATGGTGAATGTCGATTGTCGACATCGACGTCGATTATCGATATCGATAGTCGATATCGATATCCGATATTGATAGTCGATATCGATATCGATGTCGATTGTCGGTATCGATGTCGATTGTCGATATCGATGTCGATTGTCGGTATCGATGTCGATTGTCGATATCGATGTCGATTGTCGATATCGAAATCTATATTGAAATAATCCTCAAAATGTAGTCTAGTTGTGATAGTGAAGCTTCGAATGAAGCGACTCATATAGTTATGATAGAACGTCATTTTTTTTTTTGAAATTTTTTGAAAACAATACATTAGAAATTAAAGCTAGCTAGCCTAACCTAATTAAGGACTATTAACTATTATTAACTATTAACCTAAACCTTTTTTTTTTTTGTTTTTTTTTTTTTTTGTTTTTTTTTTTTTTTTTTTTTTTTTTTTTTTTTTTTTTTTTTTTTTTTTTTGGTTTTTTAAATGTTTCTGTATTTTGAATATGGGTTTGTAAAATTGCCTGAAATAAAAAATATTTATTTTATTTATTATTTTAAACCTTTGTAAGTTCGTTTAATCACTAATTATCGCTTATTTTCCTCGCAGGTGTAGTATAAAGCACTATGTATCACTCGGTAGAAAGTACGATTCCTACCTCGCGTGTATTGCGGCCCTTCGGCTACGCCTCGGGCCTCAAACTACACCCTCGATAGTAATCGGTCACTTTCTCCTCTCGGTGAACAATGTACTATATTTTAACACTAACTTTTAGATCTATACAATAATTGTGAAACTATTTTAAGAGGATCGTCTAGTTGTAAATTTTCATACAAAAAGCGATAACGTTTTTCTTCCCGTAAATGTTGTCCAATTTTCATAATTTTTAGAAATGTTGCAGATACAGTGAAGAACTATGCTCGTACGTTTTAATTTTAAAGAAATATTGCTTATGTATATCCATATTTTTTACCTAAAAAAATTCCTCGAGTATTTTAATTTTTTTTAATTTAACTAAACTAAAATACTAAAAAAATAAAACGTACGAGCCTTGATTAAGGTGTAATGAATCTAATGAGATCAAAATTGTCTAATTTCGTAAACGTTTTGGAGGGTAAAAACGTTATCGCCCGAAACAATATTTCAAGAATAAAATGTAGGCATATGCCTACTGGACTTGCAACTCTCTCTATCGCACGATACGGAGAAGGCAGCGAAGCGTTGTGAAACAGATAGCATTATTGAAAATACCTACTCGCGTCGCGTTTCGTCACTAGACGATAGTCTTAAGTATATACCTATTGAAAGAGATTGGTTATAAAATATTTATGAGCAAAAACGATTCGTTTCTAGATAAGAAAAATCGAAAGACATGCCGTTGTCCAGCCCATCCCATTCTATTCCATCAACTTTCATGCTAAGCCGTATCAATGTCTGTTACAAAATATTTCTTATGCTATATTATTTGATATACAGTTGATGTGAGGCAGTTAAACTAGCGAGGGCCAACTAGAGGTCAAGACGTTTAAAATAAAGCTTGAAACACATAAGGGCCGGAGCGAAAAGAACCGGAAATTTTCGAATAGGTAGTCAGATGTCGTACTTTAATGAGTATATTTATTTGTGGTTTTGAATAGACTAACTAACGGGCAAGCGATGCGCTATGTGCGCAGCGTAGGAAGTTCTTACATCGAAATAACAGCGAAACCGATATCGTCGTGTGTTAGTTCGAGAAGAGAAACAAAAATCTATGCTAAGATTAATAATTATGCTAAAGTATACGTGAACCCATCTGATTTCAGCGAAATTTTCTAAAGGGACTTTTTTAGGAATAAGTACTTTTTTTATTTTATTACACTACTACTAGCCTGGCTTTACTACTACTATGACTATTTAGCCAGGGAAGTCTGATAGCAAGCATATTTATTATTTTCAATAGTTCAATATTTCTGCCCGCAGCAAGGATCCCGCATTGGCTTTTGTGTTTTTATAGCTTTAGTAAACTGGTAGACACTCAATATATTATAAATATTTATGGTCAGAGCTCAGACATTCTTTTATTTTGCTTCTCAGTTATCATATGAAAAATTTATTGATATTGAATGCATGCACATTTTAAATTTAATAAATTAGAAAAACCGGATGGTCGATGTCGCAGGTGTATAATGTGCCAATTCTGTTTTTAAACACAATCTCTAAACTTATCTAAACTGACAGCTCTATACCTAGTGCTGCACCTTCACGCAGGTAGTAGTATCATAAGAGGGATAGCAATATAAATAGAGCTGTCATTTTAGTGTAGTTTAGAGATGGTGTCCAATCGGCCTCATTATGGTCCAAAAGCTGGCAACGAATTTCGGGAAAGTCCTTTTGGCTGAAATTGTGGAAAAAAAATTATTTCGTCAATTGGCGAATCCAGTCCTGCCAGTCTCGTAGAGCGTTTGCCGTTATTTCGTATGTGGTACTCATTTGAAAACTTTATTCACGTCTGGGAATTGTTTGAAACCGCAAAATTTGTCTGGCGATTTGCAGGTATTATTGAAATTATTCAATAAATACGTGATTAAAATTTCAGATTGCCAAAAGTATATTTTTTGGAAATTTTAATAAAATATTTTTGAAGAGGTCTGGTAATACATTATAAGCGACAAAAACGTCTGGGATTTTTTTTAGAATTCTGTAAGTACTTACTACTTAAATTAAAAGATAAAAAGGAAACAAGTTGCCAAAAAATTTTGTTTTTTTTTTTGCAAAATATGTTGTTTGCAAATACTGCGCAGTAGTGAAATAACCACAAACGCTCTACCAGACTTTCAGGACTGGATTCACCAATTGACGAAGTTATATTTTTTCACAATTTCACCTTGCCAAAAGGACCTTCCCGAAATTTGTCATTAGCTTTCCGTCTATTAGATAAAGCCTGCGAATCAGTCTGCGTGGATAAAGGTTCTTTGATAATCCTGGGTAGTCTTTGATTTTCCTAGTACTACTCACTTCTACTTATCTACTTTGTAGTAAACTATATCCTTGCCAGCTATGCATAATGCAAACTAAATGTGTATTGAACAGATGGGTTGTGAAAACGAAGCTGACCGACAGACACGCTTTCGCATATACAATATTAGTATCTATGGATTCGTAAAATAATCCCGCGGTCAGCTTGTGTGAAGAATTTAAAATCGAGGTTAAAATTAAAAATGTATAAATATGCTAATATAAAAATACGTATTTTGCAATTAAAAAATACTATATATGTTGAGAATTTTAATGACGTTAATGATTATTTTAAGTACATACCTAACTAGTGACTACTTAACTAGCTGTACAGGTCTAGTGGAATTTTAAGAGCGAAAACGAATGGAGAAGTTTCATGATGTTGTGAATATCATATTATTTAGCGCAACGGAAGTAAAATATAGATTAAAACTGAAAATCAGTGGTTTTTTTTGTGTATCTTTTGCCACACAAGTTACAACTACTCGTATAAGTTGCGTTAAGAGATCGCCGTCTGTATTTTGTGCCGGACTATATCGCATTATACCTAGCTTTAATGCGTTGTCAGATCGCGATATTATAACACAAATCAAGAGTTCGGCTCTGCTCACCCTTCGCACCAGACATGGCTGGAATCGAGCGGACAGGGCCTTAAGCTAGGAGCGAATTTAAGGGACTGCAAGATTCGTACCTGGCCCAACGCGAAATCGGCAACTTCTACTGAGTGTCACGCAACAAAATATGCGAAATTCTGCTTAGATTTGTCGGTTCGGGTAAACTTGCTTCCGACGAATTTTTGCTAAGATTTGTCTTTGTCTTTGTCTAGTCTATAGTACGGGTACCTAGGTTACTGGAAAAGAATTAATGTAAAAATTAATAGATGAATCAGTACATTTGTAAGTTGTTTATAATGTCCGTAAACGTTAATAGGCGTAAGTTAGTCTGTAAGTATCACTATAATTATGTTAAACTTTTGTAAGATTTTTACTAAATGTTTGTGACATCGTTATTTTTTTTTATTTTTCGTTATAATATGATAATAAAGAATTTATAAAATCAATTAATCAGATGATGCCCGCGACTTCGCCGTCGTGGATTTATGTTTTTTTTTAAATCCCGTGGTTAACACTTCAGGACCCGTGGAATTTCAGGGATAAAAATCCTATGTCCTTCCTCGGGATGAAATCTATGTATGTACCAAATTTCGACAAAATTGGTTTCATAGACGGGCAGTGAAAGCGTAGTCGTTAAACAGACACACTTTTGCATTTATAATATTAGTATGGAAGTATGGATTCGTATAGAGTTGGATCGGATTTATCAGAAAATTAATCAATGCTTATTTTTTAATGCAATGAGTCGCTCGTAAAGCTTTTAAAGCGCAGAAAGGGCGGAAATGCCACTTATTCTAATGATAAATTGAAAAGTGTATAAATAAAACTTAAAGGTAGGTTGATAATTATATACGAGAAATTAAATAAGATGTCTGACTGATTGATTGAAATTATAACCAACCTCCGCAGAGACTATACGACTACGTGAGAGATAATAATATTAACAGTCCGCAAATCCGTAAACCGACATTTTAAGAACTTTTGATGAGCTTTGTGCATGAGATATTAGTATTATAACAAAAAGAAAATTAAAACATTTAAGATTAATCCCTCCTTAGTAGACTGTTGCAAATAAAAATTTAATTTTATTGAAATATAATAGTGAAATTCTCATTCTTGTAGAATACGTTTACCATTTTTGCACTTTTGGGTGACACTTTTCACCCATATAAATCCACGAAAAATTATAATAAATGACTTCTAATATGATAAACACGCTCTTAAAATTGGACTGTTGCAATTCGTTTTTATACGTTCTATACAAAATTAGTAAATAAGAAAATCAAATCAATGTGCACGATTTATCAAAATTTACGCGTCACAATAACCTGTATTTCTTAAAAGTTTGACGAAATTACTGATAAAATAAAATTTACCATGAATGTTTAGTATTTATATAACACAAATTGTGTAAAAATAAAGTTCTATAAAATACCTATATGACCAAAAAATATTATCAAAGTCTGATCAAATTCACGTGTAAAATGGTACTGCAGATCGTACGACCGCACGTACGTACGAACTTGACTACGCAAAGTATCAAAGTATCTTTACCGGCTTATGTCGTCTATGTGTGAGTGCAGCCTAACGGTCTACTGTGCGGTATACCTACAGATTCCAAAATTAACCGATGGCGAGTATACGGCCTCTTAAGTGTAGTGCAAAAGCTTACACAGGTGCATTCTCTATTCCCTTACTGTTATGGCCCGAAGGGACAGTAACCTCTTACGCCAAACGCATATTACAGTCTCAATTCCATCTCGGGTAATGAAAGAAACTTTGATAGCTCTCCACATGACCGGAAGTGAGACGCAGGGCATTTGCCCGTGACTATGGAATCTCAATTCGTGATATCCATAAATTGCGTGGATGCACGCAGGCTCTATTTTATTATGTAGGAGGTTGTATTGTTTATTTGTGCGTTTTTAACTTTTTATTATATATGACGGCACCCATTCAAACTACTCGCAACTTTGCGTCTGGTCGTCCAACGTCCACTGCTGAACATACATAGGTCTCTTCATCATGTGGGGACTCCCGCATGCTGCACAGTCTAAGGCCACACGTTGGAGTATTAAAAAAAAAATCGACAACTGTCGGAAGGTTAAACGAATCATCGATCTAGGTACCTATTACAATGTAACAACAGCTATTAACAATCCTCCCGCACTATACTTGTATGTCAGTCAGAACTCAATCATTCTTATTAGTGGCGGGGTCGCCATTCCAGCACCGTGGTGCTCCAGTGTCTATCGGTTCTTTGAACTATTTGCCCCGCCTATTGCCACTTTAGCTTCGCAATCCGTCGAGCTACGTAAAGAAACCCCTAGATAGCTCGGTCCATCGCCCGGTGAGCAGTGAGAAATGATGATGATGATGAGAGATTGATAAGTTTTCATTACATAATATCTGGGTGACCGTAGCTTTGCTCGGTATTTTTTTTTTTTTGGTAAATCGTGTTTTTTGGAAATTATATTTAAATAATAAATTATATTTTATTTTTCTAAATAATATATAAACAAGAATTATAAGATTATCCTTACTCGGACATGTTCTCCTACCCGAAATTCTGCCACGGCGCCCATTTCAACTGTACTTAGTTTACAACTGTGTGCGCAAACAAAGGTGCACTCTCTATTTCATCTCATAAAGTCCGTTAGATATCAGGCAGAGGATCAAAGTCGCTGCGAGGCACTTTTTATTATTTTTAATTTCGGCTGTATGCCTCTGCAGTACGATTAAAGCAACACTAGAAGCTTCCCGCGACTTCGTCCGCGTGGATTTCGATTCTGAAAAATTCACTGAGATGTTTTTTAATCTTGACCGTAGATTTCTACTTTACAATTATTGCAACACTAGAAAATGCCCACGACTTCGTCCGCCTGAAATAAGTTTCCGCCTGAAGAAAATTTCTTTGGGATATTTGATTACCCGGGATAAAAAGTTGCTATATGCCTTTCCCTAGGATGCAAACTGCATCTACCAAATTACGTCTAAATTAGTTGAACGGAAGGGCCGTTAAAAGACAGACAGACAGACACACTTTCGCATTTGTCATATTAGTATGGATTTTTATGCTTGATATCTTGATCCGCGGACTGGTTACAAATCTCTTTTAGTGGCACTGTTGATCACATCTACTCTACGATTCTTATCAATTCAGAGAAACTACTGATATATCAAAAGTGTTCCCGCTATTTTTGAATGTGAAACTTCTTTATTTGAGCTCCCTTATAGCTGTATGCGGACTGCGTTGCATACAAAAAATTGCTGATGATATCACAAGGATTACCGTATGAACATCATTGTGTTGATTATTTAGGTAGATTGTATCGTGAATTATTATAGTCACAACAGCTATATTTTCTTTATCATTTTTCTGAAGCCCGTTCAAACATTTATTCAACTTTTCCCTAAAGTTTTAGGGAAAAATGAAAATATTGTCTTTCACTTTTCCTGAAATAAAGTATCTCAATTTTTTATTTTATTTTTTAATTTATATTGAAACTATTTAGCACCGTAGTTTCAGATTGATTTCTATCATTATTCTTAACTGCTCTGAAAGTGACATTCTTACTTTTTGTAAAAAATTGAATAAAATTTCTGCACATTTCAAACATATTTCTTGTCGCTAACTTTATTTTATACTAGCAGATGCCCGCGACTTCGTCCGCGTGAAATAAGTTTTTTAAATTCTTACGGGAACTCCCTAATTTTGTGGTTAATCTATAGTCTATCGCACTCACAAAAAATGTGGCTTTCTATTGGTACCAGAATTTTCAAAATCGGTTCAGTAGATCCAGAGATTACCCCCTACCCCTCACTAACTTTACTTACTTACTTCCTCCGGCGCTACAACCCTTTGTGGGTCTTGGCCTGCTCCACAATTTCTCTCCACCTGGCTCTGTCCTTGGCCTCCTTCTTCCATGAAGGGAGCTTTCCAAGCTTCTGCAGGTCTTCCTCTACACAATGGATCCATGTTTTTCGAGGTCTTCCTTTTGGTCGTTTCTGTTGTGGTATCCATTCTGTCATCACTTTAACTCCTCTGTTTGGTAACATCCTCTCTACATGTCCTGCCCATCGTAGACGCTGAGATTTACAATATCTTACTATTGTTTCCCCATCACTAACTTTACCTCTTTATAATATTAGTATAGATGAAGAGATATACTCGTACCTGCCTATATAGGTGTAGATATGTATAGGTGCATCCGATTCGTTGGTCATTTTAATGGAATTAAAAAGTATTTAAAGTTTTTGGCATCTCTTTAAACAAAGAAACAAGAGCGAGACTACGGCAGTTATTTTAGACTTTAGAACTTAACAAAGTACCTATGCTACAGATAAAGTAAACGAAGCGGCAAAAAAGTCCAGCTGAGTCGTTAAATGTATTATGAAGAATTTATATTTTATATTCAAGTTACATAACCATTGATTGTAACTAGCTTCAGATAGCTGGATGATAGTTGAAGATTAATTTAAATAAGAGGACACATCGATCAATGCAGTATAAGCATGTGGTGCTGCCCAAAATATAATGGCCACCATCGATCATAGTTAAAAAGTGAAGGAACTGGTTTAAATTTGGACTTCCTCTTACTGCCGGTTACTTGTTTTATAGGACAACTTTTTGTTAATGCGACAAGTAAGCTTTATTTATTTGAATAACTAGATGATGCCCGCGACTTCGTCCGCGTGGATTAAGGTTTTTTGATTCCCGCGGGAACTCCTTAATTTTCCGGGAGAAAAAGTAGGCTATGCCCTTCCCCGGGATATAACCTACCTCTATACCTACCAAATTTCAGCAAAATTGGTTGAAAGTATGGGCCGGGAAAGCGTAGCAGACAGACAGATAGACAGACAGACACACTTTCGCATTTATAATATTAGTATGGATATTGTGTATAATATGTGAGACTAACAAAGATTTTATGTTATTTAGCTGCAAATGATGTCACCTAGATATTGCTTTAAATTGCTATTTATGTAAATGTAATGTTAATGATGACGATCACCTAGGCAAGAAATCAAGTAGGAAAAATGGCATCAGAATGAATGAAAAGGAAATGAGTATTCTTAACTTTCACGATGTTTTATATAATAAGTGTTTTCTATTCTTAATGTTCGTTTTACTTGGCTGACGGAGTATTCTCAAAAACACGTTTCAGTTTTCAGTTAACACAACTTTATTCGTGAAGATTATAACAATGATTCCCTATTGTGACAATAACATAAGTTGGCACAACTTTATCGAGTTATGCTTTTGATTACGATGCTTGATGATGATTTTTGACGACCTCCGAGGCGCAGTGTTGAGCGCTGTTGCCTTAACGTGCGGAGGTCTCGGGGTCGGTCCCCGGAAGGGTCTGGAAATTTATAATTTCTGAATTTCCCTGGTCTGGCCTGGTGGGAGGCTTCGGCCGTGGCTAGTAGCGACAAAGTCGTGCCGCCAAGCGAATTAGCGTTCCGGTACGATGCCGTGTAGAAACCAAATAGGAGTATGGGTTTAATATAACTGCCATGCCCCTAACAGGTTAGCCCGCTACCATCTTAGACTGCATCATCACCATCAGGTGAGATCGCAGTCAAGGGCTAACTTGTAGTGGATAAAAAAAAGAAAAAGTCGCACCGCATTTTCAGCACAGAAAATTGCGTTTATAGCTTATCGATGGCTTATCGTAGTCAGTTAGCTAGTTCGCCACTTGTGGCTGTCACTTTTCTGTCTGCAAGGTGGGTAGGTATTTTTAACGGCACCTAAGTCGTTTGAAGGGCTTTTCTGTGGAAGCATTAATGAATTTCTAGACTCTACACACTGTCTAATTATTAATTCATATATTCAATTTCTGCTGGAAAATCTACATAATTTTAATTCGCACACCGAATCTGACTTTTAAGTGCAAATTATCTTAATTACTAACTTTCCTATTATTTTTCGTAAGTAGGTATAAAAATGTGAAACACATTCGGAATATGGCATGAAATTTTGGGGCGTCCTCGTTAAGCTTTGGCAAGTTAATTGTATCCATTATCTTAGCTCACTAGCAGTAAGCATTAATTAATTAACCCTTAAATCGATAACGGGAACCCTGGGATACGTTACTTTCTTTTTAAATCTGAGAATTATATAATAACCTGAAAGATTTTTCTGCGCTATAGATATATTTTTTATATATTTGAGATTAGTAGAAAAAATAATTAGAGCTCGTACAAATAAAATCTATCCGTCAAATTCAAAATAGAGTCAAGGCGACAGTATGTTGGAACAGCACGGTTAAGTTTTAATCGGATTTTTTAAATTTTTTGCTCTGAGTAACTGTTTTTTTCGGTATAAATTGAAAGAATAAATGTCACATAATAGATTGCAATATCATATTTAGATCATCAATCCACAATAATAAAATTATAGGTTCATAAAAGTGTATGTGCCCCGTGGTTCCCGTTGCCGCTTTTGCCGATTACGAGTAACGGGTACCAGGAGATACGTTGCCAATTTCTTGACAAATGGCAGCATACATTCAAACCTTTTAAAATCATTTTGTCAGTATTTTTTGTGCTTTTTTTATGTAGGTGTGGTTGCATAAAGCATGTTTTATTTATTTGCATAATTAATGCATGTTCTGATAATAAAAGTTTTACTTCTGACAATGAGACAATTTAGAATCACATTCTTCTCCTGTTATAAGCTCAGATCTACCTTCATCTACCTTCTTTAGATTCTTCTTACGAAATGGAAATTTTAGGATATGGTAGGGATTATAATGAGGTATTTATTCGATTGCATAATACATATTTAAAACTTCGAAAATATGCCTCACACACTAATATTCGATGAAGTTTTCCCATCCCCTTCGACAAACAATTGAGAGGCTAACACCCACCCTGAATTCTATACAGTCGTTTTTTTCCATCACTTGCTAAAAATTCGCTATTTAAAGGGCTTACTAGGTTTAAACCAAAATATTAATAGCAAAAAAGATAAAAAAAATAAGTTAGTTCTCAATTATAACTGAACAAAAGCTGCATTCAGGCAAAGAGCTGTGATAGTTGGAGATTTACAGAAACTTCACAAAACACATTTGGCTACAGTTTTATATTATCTTTCTTATTTTTTAATTGCTAGACGGTAGCTTATCGACCTGTAGACAGTATTAGTCTGCATTATATTGGTCATTTTCAGGAAATTCAAGAGAAAAATGCCCGATATCGCTATTGCAAAGAAGGAAAACCAAGGGTTTATTCTATAAAATGGAAATAAGTTTATGTTTTGTGATAAGCGAGCAAAAATCGCGAAACTCTCCGTCAATTCCAAAACAATAAAATGCTTTTTCTTCTAATTTTTTAGTTTTATTCTATACTAAGTATTTCGTAGTCTACTCGGCAACGTACACTACGGTACCCGTAACGGAGTATCGTTCTTTCGTAGAGTAATCGGCATCGTATCCTGTGGGACCCGTTAATTTTCTCGAAAATGGAAAATCATATATTTTTTTCAATATTTTTCCCTGAGTCCAGAGGTCATCATGAACCAAGAAAATCTATAAAACAAATGTTATGTGTATATTTTTAGTCTTGCCGATTTAAGGGTTAAGTCAAAATCAAAGTGTAACGGAACCTCGGTGTATAACCTATACCTACCGCTTCTTTAGAGAGAACACACAATACGGCAAAAGTTCGCGAGCGCATTATATATATAACTAGCTGATGCCCGCGACTCCGTCCGCGTGTTTAAAGTTTTTTGATTCCCTCGGGAACTCCTTAATTTTCCGGGATAAAAAGAAGCAACGGATCGACGTGATTTTTGGTATGGGTATAGTTGAGGACCTGGAGAGTGACATAGGCTACTTTTTATCCCGGGAGTTCCCGCGGGAATCAAAAAACTTAAATCACGCGGACGAAGTCGCGGGCATCAGCTAGTAGTACAATAACACTTGTACTAGTACAGTAAAATTTGTATGTAGTACTAAGCCTCAGTAGAATAATATTAAAAAGAAAAAGTGCCTGACTGACTGATCTATCAAAGCACCGCTGAAACCACTGGATTTGACTGAAATTTTGCATATAGAATGCTATAATACCGAAGGCATCCGCTAAGAAAGTATTTCATAAATTCTACCCCAAAAGGGGTTAAATAAAGATTTAAAATTTACCACACAATGTTAAACTTAACAAGAGCTATGCCGCGAGCAAAAGGTGTAAAATATTACAAATGGAAACAAGAAATTGCATCAATTTTGCGTTTGCATAGGTCTAAACCACAAAACCAAAGTTCCAAATAATATGTGGCATGAAAAACGCTTATGTCTCTCCGGTCCATTGGTTCAACCATTGAACCGTATTGGTAAAATTTTCCATTACGTCGATTTATCTCACGCGACTTATTTCTATTTAACTTTAACTTACGATCTACGGAAAGGGGTTAACGAAAAATTTCGAATGTGGTTAAAATTCACGCTCTATATGTCAGGGATATGGTCGCATAGTAAAAAGAGTAATGCCTAATGATGGACGCATCATGTCTTGTGTATGAAAACCACCAATTCACTGATTGTTTCATTTTCATTAAATTAAATCATCATTTTATTCATGAGTTTATATAATGACGTATATTTTTTTGCGCGCATTTATTCACTTTATTGCAGTTCTGAAAAAGGTAGAAATTTACGTTCTTAAAATGTCGTTCTGTGATT
Source organism: Erebia ligea (assembly GCA_917051295.2). Lineage (NCBI taxonomy): Eukaryota > Metazoa > Arthropoda > Insecta > Lepidoptera > Nymphalidae > Erebia > Erebia ligea. The sequence continues at coordinate 14,598,159 of OU785228.1, forward strand.
CTTTTGTCTTTGATCCAAATTAAAAAAAATATTTTTAAATAAATACCATACCAGTGTCTTACCATGCTAAATTACTATTAGTACCATTAGGTCATTCATATTATGCACTGAAATGCTAAAATTTAGTTTGTCGGTATCTTTAGATCTCGAATGATACTTATTTTAAATTTTTGCAAAAAATCTAGAAAATAAGTACGTGGTTTTTAAATTTTCTGAGTTCTACTTTCATGTAGGTACGTGTATTTTTTTAACTTGCGACGTCATCCAGATAAAGATATACTTACAGATAAAGTGCAACCATGTAGGTTATGTTATGTCCCAGCGTGGGTATTTAGATTTCATTAACAGATTATGAACGACTTTCTAAGGCGCGGTTCAATGTTGTGAACTTTAAAAATTTTTACTATCCATTGTCAACCAACGGTAATTAGATTAGATGTTATGTTAATTGCCACTTTGTACCTACCTATGAAACTGGATGTGGTAGAATGTGGATCGGCCAGGCATAGCAAAGCTGTTAATACGCAAAGATTGATGTAATTATAGTTTATTGGGTATTAGTTTCTTGGGTACTAGCTGATGCCCGCGACTTCGTTCCGCGTGGATTGAGGTTTTTCGGTTCCCGTAGGAACTTTCTAATTTTCCGGGGTAAAAAGCCTATGAGCTATTCCAGACCATAATCTATCTCTGGGCCAAATTTCATCCAGATCCGTTCAGCTGTTCTGGCGTGATTGAGTAACAAACATCCATCCATCCATACATCCATCCATCCATCCAAACATCCATCCATCCATCCAAACTTTCGCATTTATAATATTAGTGTAGAGTATAGAATATAGATGTTAGACCACTACATGACCAAAAGCTAGGGTGTAGTAAGTATATTATGTTTCCATAGTTCGTGTTACCTGACCTCCTATATATCTGGCCGTCTTATTCATAAGCTTTTGCTCACGGCTTCGCTCACGTTAAGTTCGATTTTGATTGAAAAATATCAAACCTCTATTTTACCCTTTATTTGAATTTGCAAAAAAAATTCTTAGCGGAAGCCTACGTCGTAATAGCTATCTGTGTGCCAAATTACAACCCGATCCATCTGTTGCTTGACCTGTGCGTTGAAAGATCAGTCAGTCTCCTTTTATTTTATATATTCAGATTTACCTCCAGTTCCATCATTACTTTCTAGTAAAAGTGTATATTTAGTGAACTCGATTGAATGAAGTACATTGAGAAACTACATTGTAACGGCCTAAAAAGTTAAAAAATAAAATGAAAACTTTCTTGTTAAGTACTACACATAACAAAATAAATAATAGTAGGTAGGCTGCTTATATAAAGAGTTCAGGGCGCTTTTTACGGTGAACGGAATCGTTTTTAGTTCATCCAAAACATGTCAATCTTTCAATTTATAGAATGTGAGTGGTAAAAGCACTTCACGCTCTTTATGTGTTTTAACAAAATAATATAAAAGATACGAGTAAGTTTTTTGTTAATCATAGTATTTTTAACCAACTTCATAAAATTGGATTCATGATCATGACTCTAGGTACATCTCCGTCAAATCTATAATACGAGTAAAATGTATTCAGTCAGATATACAGATTTGCTAATACTGCTGTAGTTTAGTAAATAACCCTTCAATCATTTGTTATGTTATAAACATTTACATAATGAAATCGGTATTTCTTATTATTGTAAACAAATAAATATTATAAATGCGAAAGTTTTGATGGATGTATGGATGTATGGATGTTTGTTACTCAATCACGCCCCAACAGCTGAACGGATCTGGATGAAAGGGAAACGCCCAGTTGACTAAGGGGTTTTGGCCAAGGTGCAGCCATCAATGAAACAAATTGTAGGCTTAAGGATTGAAATCATAGATTAAGAAACAAACACTATTTTGAACGTAAAACTCGGACGAACGTAAAACAGGTACGGTATCCATTGGCGAGCCGGGGTCGTTATGAGAAGCGGGTACGGAGTCCAAAGTAAAGCCAGGGTCGTCATCGGGAGCATCGGCAGAGTCCATAATAGCAGCAAAGTCGTCAGGTGTAAAATATAGCAAACCGAGGAAGAAAATCACGATTACGAAACACAACAACAGTAGCAAACGATGAACGCGAATAAAGAGTATAATAGACTATAGAGATAAAACAATAAGTCAATGTCAATAATGTCTATTGCCATAGAGATCATAGATGTATGCCGTGAGCCAATGACAATAAATCGATGTTACGTACATCGATTTAAATCGATGTGTACATTCACTGAATCAGTTCAATTGATTGATCTAGCATGTCTATAAATCGATTAATGTTTATTTATATATAATAAGGTTTTCGATAAAACCATTAAATAACCAGAAGCGCAAAAGCTTTGCTTTAATTATTTTTTTTTAAATATCGATCTCGGATTATCGATTTTTGGTATATCGACTTTACGAAATGATGATTGCAGTCCCTACATTGTCAAGATTGACATTACGAGCCACGGCCCACGGAAGTGGTTTGAAATTATAGAATGTCGACTGAGTTTCTCTTTTAAACTAACTAATTATTCCCGAGTGCTACGCACAAATAGTTAATTGGAATATACTAGTTATTAAATATGTCTTTTTATGATATTCATTACATTGCTGGCTGCTCCTTGGCCAAAAATGGGCGTTTCCCTTTGGCACATGGATAGATTATAGTCTGGAATAACACATAGGCTACTGTTTATGCCGGAAAATTAAAGAGTTCCCGCGGGAACCGAAAAACCTCAATCCACGCGAACGAAGTCGCGGGCATCAGCTAGTAATAATTATTTTTGTCATCTGGTTGTTGGATTAAGGGTCGGATACAGAAGGCGGTGATCCTTTAGAGGGCGCGAATTGTGAGGAAGTTCCTCTCTCTGGAGCCCTGACCACCTCTTTTTAAGGTCTTTTTAAGGCCCCGCAGTGGGTGGAAATTTTATAGGATTATTTTTAAAAGTGTTTTGTATATAGTATTTTTATATATTTATGTAAAATGTGTTTAGAAATAATTTTATAAAAATCTGTACAAATAAATGGGCGAAATAATAATTGTGTCATCGAAACTAACATTGATATCGAATTAAAATCAACTAACTCAACAGAGATATTTCAACGAACCGACGCGACGGCTCCTCTCAGATTGAGATAGGTTTGGCCACAGTCTACCACGCTGGCCAAGTGCGGATTAGCAGACTTTTGAGAAAATTATGAAGAACTCACGGGTATGCAGATTTCCTCACGATGACTTTCACCGTTAGAGCATATTTAATTTCTTAAAACGCACATAACTCCGAAAAGGTAGTGGTGCGTGTCCTAGGATCGAACCCCCAACCACCCGAGTAGAGCCTCTAAACCACTAGGCTATCACCGCTTTTGTAAATAACAAGGTAGCAATGGCGAAGAGTGAAAATTTTAAAAAGGGAAGCCGACACACCAATCACTACAGGCATGACCCACAATATTGAAAACGATGTTTCAGTTTTTAAAAGAAAGTCGGTTAGACAACAATCTAAATTAATTAGTGTCATACCTGAATAACACCAAACTTTTAAAGAATCGTTAATTCCAATTTAACAGTACTACCTAGTAGGTACTCAGTACTGTTAAAATGGAAATAAACGTAGCACAGGTATTTACTTTTGTAGGCTCGGTTACTTGACGTGTGGTACTCCACATTTTTATTTGCTCACAATATAGCGTCCATGTTTGCTCCCACGAACGCTTCACACACAACGAGATCATTTGTCAATACGGCAATGTTACTTGACATTGATAATAAACTGCATTTCTAGCACGCATTCCTTCTGCGTGTTGAACTCTACATCATATATTATGAAGGCATGTGTTACTGATTGCCCATCACATTTGTGAAATCATCTGATTCATAAAATGCTATCCAGTTTTTTCGACCGCTACATTTGCGCTGCTGCAGAGCATAAACGAGTATACTACCTATAGTTCGCGCACGAGTTGAATGCAGAGCAAATGTACGGTGACACATACATTTACTCTGCATTCAACTCGCGCGCGAACTGTAAATCTTCCTTCGTACTTTACAAGACGTTAAATGTCAGAAATTTACAAAATGTATCTATGAATTGGGAGCTTTCCTTTTTTTGAACGCGAATAATTTTTTCTAGCGTTCCATTCTAGATGAAAAATACAAACGAATACAAAATATGATTTTTTTTTTATATCTCATTGAAGTACACAGTCAATTATACTATCATATCCAGATGCTATGAGGATGACAGCTAGAATTCTATCCAATTTTATCTCGAGTGACTGGAAAAGAGATAAACCTATTTGTATTATCCTAATAACATCTGGATTGGGTCATACAGAGTGGATCGACGATCAAACGAACGTCGATCCAATCAGAGGGGTTATAATATTATCTACTATCGCATAAAACAGTATTATTTCAAAATGTCAGTTTTATGTCACGTACCTTGAGTTCCCTAAAATAAGGACTAGGTATAATTCTACAACACGGACGTCAACAATATTAAAAAACCGGCCAAGTGCGAGTCGGACTCGCGCACCGAGGGTTCCGTACAAACCTGTAGTAAGTTTTACGATTTATGACGTATTAAAAATAAAAACTACGTTTGTTGTATGGGAGCCCCCCTTTAATATTTACTTTATTGATATTTAATTATTTATTTTGAAAGGTAATATACAAGTTAATATTCTGTGAAAATTTGAACCGTCTACCTGTTACCGTTTTTAATATTGAGCAAAAAAATACGAAAAAAACACGTTTATTGTATGGGGACCCCCCTTAATATATATATATTTTTTTAATTTTTAGTATTTGTTGTTATAGCGGCAACGGAAATACATCATTTGTGAAAATTTCAGCTTTCTAGCTATCACGGTTTATGAGATACAGCCTGGAGACAGACAGACAGACAGACAGACAGACAGACAGACAGACAGACAGACAGCGGAGTCTTAGTAATAGGGTCCCGTTTTTACCCTTTGGGTACGGAACCCTAAAAAATACGCCTTTAAGCGATGGTAGTATGCCCCCTGTACACGATCAATATCTGGATAGCGATCATTGATCGGGGTACCTACCTGGCGCCATTCGGCTCTTCCGTGATCAATCAATCATATTATACCTTAAACAAAATAGGTAGAAAGTTGTTTATAATTCTGTTTTAAGTTCTTCAAGTTTGAAGAATTGATCATGTTAAATTTCAAATGAATGAATTCAATTGAGCTTACATTCAGAATAACTGGTATCCATTGCCATCAACCATTAACCTTAACAAACCGGTTAGTTACTTGATGAATTATATTAATTGTGCATTTTGATAGTTTTTGCTCGCGAATGATTTGATTTTAATCGAATGATGAATCGATTAATTACGACATAGATTTTTTACATTTGATTTAGCTTTTCGGACAAAATTTGATTTGCAGTCCAGCTTATAGAATTTAATTTTTATTATAACATATCTTATAATCTACTAGCAGATGCCCGCGACTTAATTGGTCCGCGTGAAGTAAGTTTTTTAAATTACCACAGGAACTCCCTAATTTTCGGGTTAATATATAGCATAAGACATTCACAAATAATGTGTACTACTATTGGTACCAGAATTTTCAAAATCGGTTCAGTAGATCCAGAGATTTACCCCCTACAACCTCACAAACTCACAAACTTTACCTCTTTATAATATTAGTAGATATAGATTTATCCAATTCAATCCAAATATCCAGTTTATATAATTAAAACTTCTAGACTTACTGTATTTCGGAGCACTTTTTATCACTATTTATTAATATTAGCTGCAAACTTCATTCAATTTAACATTATTTATTAACATAGAAAATGTAGAATATATACCGTTTGTTAGTCTTGTCGACTTGTCTGGGGGCTGCACATTCCTCTAAAATCGAGTACATAGATACAAGTATTATCCGGACATAATATTCCTTACTAGATGATGCCCGCTACTTCGTCCGCGTGGATTAAAATGCATGCTAAAAATCACGTCGATCCGTTTTTTTGTTGAGGCGTGATTGAAGGACCAACCAACAAACAAACACACTTTCGCATTTATAATATTAGTATGTTGTATTTCATTCACTGAGAACAATTTCCTGACATTCGTTTTATTTTCTTCCAAAAGCGTTGCCTTTCAAAAGGAAAAACTTTCCTTTCTCAAGTACCTACCTACCAACTGAATCGGCTAACTGCAAAATACCTGCCGAAATCGGAAAGAGAACAGTTTGAATGTATATTTTATCGTTAGAGAACAGTAGGATTTTTTGGAAATTTCTCTGTGAGCATTTCACTTTTCATCAACATTGAGCCTAAAATTAAAATGCCGATGCCGGGGCGAGATTGCCAGTTTATCATAATACTAGCTGAAGCTCGCGACCGCGTCGCCTGCGTGGTTTGAGTTTTTTTTTATTCCAGCGGGAACTCCTTAATTTTCCGGGATAAAAAATAGTCAGTGTCACTCTCCACGTCCTCAACTATGCCCATGCAAAAAATCACGTCGTACTGTTGCTTTTGCAAACCGGCAAACAAACACACTTTCGCATTTATAATATTAGTATGAAGATTGAAGTGGGATTAACCGTATGTCGGAAACTCGGAACTAAAGCGAGAACAGACGTAATTCTAGTAATTTTCACATTTCAAAGGTTAATTGTGAGGGTTTCTTATGCAATATTTTATTGAATGCAAAAATTTCTGCTATGCTTCCTACTAAAAGTAAAAGTTACGAGTATTTGGCATGGATGTGTTAGGCTGATAACTATAGGCTCTAATTTGTGGTTATATCGTTGTTGTGTAAGAACATTTTCTTAGCAAAAAAAAGCGAATAACAGAATCGTCTCAGTAGAAGGTACTTCACACTACATTTTTAACGGTTACGCTCGCGTGTAACGATTTTCGTCGTGTTTATCACCATAGCTTAACAATCCATTATGGACCTTCGTTTTTAGGGTTCCGTACCCAAAGGGTAAAAACGGGACCCTATTACTAAGACTCCGCTGTCTGTCTGTCTGTCTGTCTGTCTGTCTGTCTGTCTGTCTGTCTGTCTGTCTGTCTGTCTGTCTGTCTCCAGGCTGTATCTCATAAACCGTGATAGCTAGAAAGCTGAAATTTTCACAAATGATGTATTTCCGTTGCCGCTATAACAACAAATACTAAAAATTAAAAAAATATATATATTAAGGGGGGTCCCCATACAATAAACGTGTTTTTTTCGTATTTTTTTGCTCAATATTAAAAACGGTAACAGGTAGACGGTTCAAATTTTCACAGAATATTAACTTGTATATTACCTTTCAAAATAAATAATTAAATATCAATAAAGTAAATATTAAAGGGGGGCTCCCATACAACAAACGTAATTTTTATTTTTAATACGTCATAAATCGTAAAACTTACTACAGGTTTGTACGGAACCCTCGGTGCGCGAGTCCGACTCGCACTTGGCCGGTTTTTTCATTCTACTTTATGCGTTGTATAAAACGGCGATAGCCTAGTGGTTAAGACTTTCGCCTTCTAGACGGAGAACGCAGTTTCGATGTAACTTTTTTTTTATATAAATGGCGAGCAAACGAGATTACCGCCGCCCATAAACATTTGCAGCACCAAAGGAAGGCATAACACATATCGCCACCTTACTTAACTAAATAACGTCGCCATAGCACGCCATATGTACCTACATAGTTATGTGCGTTTTAAGAAATTAAATACCCTATCACTTGCAATAACGGCGAAGCAAAACATGGTGAGGAAACCTGGATACGCGATAGTTCCCCAATCTCCATGATGTTGTCAAAGTAAGTGAAGCCAATCCGACCTTAGCCAGCGTCGTGGGCTAAGGCCTAACCCTTCTCATTTTGAGACTCGTGCTCAGTTATAGTGAACTGGTTTTTCTTCCTATTACCACCTTTTACTGAGCACCAACGATGTGTTGAAATTATGAAGTACTTACGGGCCTAAATAGTTAAACAAAGTAATAATAAGTCTATAGGGTTGATAATCATAAGTGACAGCTGCGATCAAGTGAAATGTTAGCGTTAATTTTAAATACAAACTTAATAATATTTTCATTATTTAACCGCCCACAATGCCCTAAGTTTCTAGTAAGAGTAACTACCTATATGTTGACTTGTTATTTAGTACTTATAATCAGCGTTCCCGACGTAGATTTAGTTTAGGCGTAAGGCACAAAGTTAGAGCTGAGGTGCGGTATCTTTCTTGACAACAACTCAAACTTAATGATATCCTAAATACAGACATAACTAGTTAGGAGTCAGACCTACCATCCACACAAATGGCCAAATTAAAACGTAAGTCCAACTTTTAAGTTATTTTTTCTTTTTTTTTTATCCACTACAAATTAGCCCTTGACTGCGATCTCATCTGATGCCGGTAAGTGATGATGCAGTCTAAGATGTTCTTTTTATATTATTATGTTATTTTATTATCATTATCATATTATATTGCTCATATTATTTGTTTCTTGGGTTTCCGGTTATTTTTGTTATTCATATTATAAATAAAATAAACTATAAACTAAGCTTTATTGATTGTGTCATAACGGCGACGACGCGACGGTGTGCTTGAGTTCACGCGTTCTACTTGGTCAGTTTTCAGTTTAACAATTTCAAAATATGCCATCTAAAAAGACACGATAACACCCCACCCACCGTCTGCTTGCGTTGGCCCTTATACGTAATTTTTTTGAAGTGAAAACTTCTTGAGCACATTTTGGTAGGGGGTAAACTTGTGGATTCGCGAGACCGACATGCTCCGCGTCACCGACATGCTCGCGTTGTTACGAAGACAAAAGGTCTTAAATAAATATAAATATACTACATTCGTAATTAAACTTTAATGCCTTAGTTATTTTTTTTTTTTCGACTGCAATTTTTTTAAATGTAAACACACAAATGTGTATTTTATTCTATTATCGCGTGACCCTATATAGGGCTTCTATCCGAATGTTTGCGTAACAGTAGCAAACGGTGAAAGTGCCTATTTAGTTTTCCATTTGCGAGAGCTTACGAAATTAGAGCGGCGAAAATGTACTTTTAGGTACTTCAATATTTCTTACACCTTTCATTCAGAAGGTACGTGTAAAAAGTGAAAAGAGCTTGTGTCTTTTGTGTACCTACACAAAAACCTATTTTCAGCTTCGTGGTCTATCTACAAAAAGCCTATTTTCTGTTTTCTCCTCTTTTGATCATTGTAATATTGTGATATTTCTCAGCCTCTTCATAAACTATTTACTGCTTGTTCATAGTTTAATTCTTATGTTTCAGATTCCTTGTCTGATACATGCTATCGTATCATATCATACTAATATTATAAATTTGTTGGTTTGTCCTTCAATTTCGCCGCAACAGGGAAACGGATCCACGTGATTTTTGTATGGGTATAGTTGAGGACCTGGAGAGTGACAAAGGCTCCTTTTTATCCACGAAAAATTAGAGATTTTCCTTGGGAATTAAAAAATCTTATTCCAAGCGGACGAAGTCGCGGGCATCAGCTAGTCCTATATGTGGAGAAACACACATTCCATCTTAATGAAAGCTTTACACATTTCGTTAAAAAGACTAGGAGTTCTTACTTGTGAGTACCTACTTACTTGGTAGTGTAAGTAGGTACCATACGCCTACGCATGGCTTATTAAGCCATACTATCACATATTGGCTGGATACGCATAAGCATATGCTTATGCGTATCTACTTAAAAGTTAAAAAAAAAAGTGTGGTGTCGTGGTACCTACACCAGATAGGAATGAAGTTCCTTATTATTATATATTAATTTTAAAAAGTCAGCGCCATTTTGAAATTCTTTGTTATTGAACCGATTTCGGTCAGAATCGATTGTGATATCTGAGAATCCCTAGGGGATTCTCAGATATCACAAAACGGGGAAACTGGTAATTAAATTTAAAAAAGTCACAGTTTCCTGTTTCGATATTTTGAACGAAATCGGTCAATAACAAAGAATTTCGAAATGGCGCTGACTTTTTAAAATTTTGGTACGAAATATAATTGAATGCTTTATTGATATGGTTTAATTTCGAATAAACTATACATAAAAATCTTACTCATTTTCGGAAAGACATTTTACGAAGACAAAAGGTCATAAATATAAATTAAATATAAATATACTACATTCGAAATTAAACTTTAATTCTTTAATGTTAAGGTTTAATTTCGAATAATTATACATAAAAATCTTATTCCCGCTACGTACGTTTTTTGCCGAATAAGTTCCCGTCCGCATAGTCCAATAAGGACCTTACGTTCCAAAAACTTTTAACTAGCGCTAAAAACATCGATAGTTAATAGTTGGAAAAGAGGTACTTATAACATCACCTCAATATGTAGGTACTCTGCAGACCGTGTTCGACTCTTTTACCGTTAGGCTTCACAGTTTAATCATTATGAATTAATAATGATTCAAAACTAATTTTAGAAACATTTCCCACACAAACAACTTTCTTATCACGCGAATTTATGACGCTTATAAAAAACAGCGCGCACGCCCACGAAGAAACTGGTCCTAAATGATGACACCTGTATTTGGGAAAATCTTACTGTCTTGTAGTAGCGCCGCGATAGCTTAGTGGATCCACACCTTCAAGGCAAGAGTGAATAAGCATCTTCTAGGCAAGCGCACTCCAACCTAGACCTCATCATCGCTTTTTTTATTTTGACGACCTCCCTGGCGCAGTGTTGAGTGCTGTTGTCTTAACGTGAGAGGTCCCGGGTTCCCCGGCAGAGTCAATTTGGGAATTTATAAAATTTTCTGAATTTTCGCTGGTCTGGCCTGGTGGGAGGCTGCGGCCGTGGCTAGTTACTACCCTACCCTAAGATTTAGCGTTCCGGTACGATGTCGATTCAAAATTCAAATGTTTTTTATTCAAATAAAGTTTTACAAGTGCTTTCGAATCGTCGAATGAATCTACCACTGGTTCGGAATGACATTCCTACGAGAAGAACCTTATAGGAAAAGAAGATTATAGGGGTATGGGTTAATTATAACTGCCATGCCCCTAACAGGTTAGCCCGCTACCATCTTAGACTACATCATCACTTACCATCAGGTGAGATCGCAGTCAAGGGCTATCTTGTAGTGAATAAAAAAAAAGATTATCGTCAAGCGCAAGGCTATTCTTTGATTTAAAAAAAAGTCTGCTTTCTATTTGGAGGGTCTGAGGTAGGTACAATCCCAAGCAGTGCACCTCTAACTTTTCTGAGCTATGTGCGCTATAAGCAGTTAAATATAACTTGTTTTAACGGTGAAGGAAAACATCGTGAGGAAATGTGCCTGAGAGTCATAGCCTTCTTACTATAAAGTTTTTAAAGGCGTGTGAGGTCTGATAATGGCCTAAACCAAAACAGAAAGGAGAAGCATGCTCCTATAGTGGCAGCGAAGGGTAATTTGATGATTGTCCACCAAGCTGGTCAATTGCGAATCGGCAGACTTCATACACCATTGAGGACATTATGGAAAACTTTTAGGAGGTTTTCCTTCACAATTAAAGCTGTATATTATTATTGTACTTAATTTCTATGCACTGTTTTAAAATACAAAGAAATGCTTTTAGAAAGCTAAATAAGATTGAAGTGAGCATGATGACAATATTGACTTGCGAGAGCAAATACGGAGATCCAGTTAAAAAGGCGCGTACGCCAGTATGCGTATTTACTTACTTTTTCTTATTCATAGGAAATAAAGAATGTCACACGCCGAAATGCAAATTAAACATTGCTGCGTCATGGGATCCACTCAGTATTAGAGCCACGCATTTCCATTTTTTTAAAGAAATAAGCACGTTTTAGTTTTTTTTCATGACGTCGTCAATAGTCTCCATTCTTATGCCGCTTGCTTCTAGTGGCTCCCTCTCGCTCGCTCCTCGCTTGAGATCGTCCGTACAACTAGTGAGGAGTCGTCCAAAGCTGCTTGTACTGGCTTTCCGCCATTCCACCAACACTACAGCCCATTAACGTCCCACTGCTGGGCACAGGCCTCCACTCTCTTAGGAGAGAGGGAATTTATAGAGCTTAGACCCACCACGGTGCACAACGCGGGTTGGGGAGCTTTAACAACTATTATCATATATTAGTGATAATATCCGGGACTGACGGCTTAACTTGCTCTCCGAGGCACGGGAGTGAAACACCGCCAACTTCCTAACTCCGGGCTAGTACTGAGAATTGCCATTAATTCCAAGATTATTGAAATTCACCATGTTTCATCGTGGAAGCAATCGGGAGAAAAGAGACAAAATGTAAATACAAACACAATAAATAAAGGTTAAATAAGTAATTCACTAAAGTACGTAGATACTAGGTACTTGTGTAAGAGTCGGTAAATAGGTACCTGATTATTGACTATGTGCTCAGTATTTAGCTTGATAGCGTTGAATTTCGTTGTTTGTAGAGAGCAACTTGCTAGGCAAACGTTGATGTGTGAATGTCACGTGGATACAAGTTCACATTAATTATTATGTAAGTACTTATAGCACAGAATAGTAAAGTCTCTAAAAATGAGTCTCCTTAGGGCGAAAGCGCGCTGCGGACAGGACAGAACAAAACGACCGCGTCGAATTTACGTTACAAAGAATAGATAATTTTTAAATTCACAAGATAGACTTACCATTCTTTCAGTCATATCTTAAGATTTTCTTTATAGGAAAAGCGCTTTTTAGGTGTTTATGTTCAATGTCAATTTAGGGCCGATTTCTCTAACTCCGCGTTAACGTTAACCTACAAATACATTTGAAATGTTATATACGTATAATTTAGGTAAAATTATACAACACAAGGTCAAAACATCAAATTTATTCGTAGTTTAAGTCGTCACTCGGAGTTGGAGAAATCTGCCCTTACATAGTTGTATGGGTGAAATAACAAAGATACAAGCATTTCTTGCAATAATATTTTTATTAGGACATACAAATCTATAAATAGGAAGCAGTAAGCCATGGCCGTAGAGCAGCATCTGCGCTTATGTTTACCGGAAGAAGTCGTTATGTAACAGCGCTCACCACGCGGTAGAATGTCGTTATCGCTAACGGCTTCACAGGTTGATTCTTCCGTGGATTTGTTCATATAATGCAACCGATTTAAGAAGTCATAAATTCTTTGCAGTATTTTATTGATTGAATTATGACGTCGTGTTTGTAAGATTATATTTTATCAATCAAATATTTTACCAAAATAACCTAATACATATACTTAATATTTATTATTGTCTTTATAGATGTAACCATTGGTGCGTCTGTTCAATACAATAGATATGATTAGTCCTGTAATTTCAGTTTAACTTAGAAATTTAATTGGGTCTATCAAAATTAGCTACATTACTCAAAATTCGTCATATTATTATTTCAAGGCCGTAGGTAAATATTATTAGTATTATTAATCTATTAGGTATTACAATTAGCAAATCCACTACATCCTACCCCACTCAATAAGTAAAATTACTAGTTCATCAAAATTTCATATTCTTGTAGTAAAGTAGGTCGGTAAAAAATATTCAGTTTTGATAATAAAACGATGGCTAAACAATTAATCGATTTAATTGTAGAAAGTAAACAACAATCACAATTTTGTAGAGTAGGTACAGTAGGCAAAGTTCGACCACTCCTCTCAGCGTTACAAAAGAAAAGTGTAGTGTGCACCGCCTGCGATTTGCTATTTATGCGATTTTCGTCTTTCTGCCAACAATACACTCAAAACAACCACATGTAACGTACGCAAGTGTACCACTCGTCCGTCGCACATCGCCAATGCCCGCACTTGCACAGATGCACCACGGCTGCAGTGGACCTCTCCGTACCGGAATGGATGCACTACTTCGCTGCGGCACTCTTCTTGCTGTGGGTCGTTTTCGGGCGAAGGCGGAGCAACGTCCAAACCACTGTTTCAACTTGATTATGTATGTACATCTTCCCTTTGTATGTTATAACTGATATATCATCATGTACCAGTAACCGGCATAAATTTAGATGTTAGAGTGTTTACTAAAATAATAAAGAATAAGATAAAGAGTAAAACCCGACCTTTTTAATTCGGTCGCTTTGCTGTGTCAAAAAGTTGAACACCATGTACAAATCTTGATTGACAAGTTGGCAACCGCAATCTATTGAATCTTTTACGTCACACTTTGTTATTTAACTCAGTCGCGTTGCGACCGTCTCGGCTGCAACACGATTTACAGCTAAAGAGAATGTTGGTACTACAATTACTAAAATTCTACATCAATGTACAATACCTACCTGTTTATGTAAGTAGGTTATGGTGATCTTTAATGACGCTTGTTCTCTTTCTCATCGTTCCAATCTATGGATGTCTAATGCTGGTCATAGGTTTCGTGCAAGAATTTCCACAAAAAACGGTCTTGCACTGGGTGTGGCTTAAGATCTTTCGCCTACCAAGTATGGGGTCTCCCAACAATCAGTCTTCCAGGACGCGGTCACCACTCGCCACCCGGCGCGCCGTTCTAACTTCTAGCCACTTGTGCGAATTAAAAATTGGCGAACTAAATATTGTTAAATCCGTGATTTGGGAGTCGGAAGGACCCAAATGATCCTTGATATGCCTGACTAAATTGCTTATTCTCAGTTCTCATCTATTGGTAAATGATAACACAGACCCAGGTGGAACTCTTTTATCTGAAAGAAGACATTGAAAGATATACTCGTAGGACCAATAATAATGCCTCTATTATGACTCCATATTTTGACCAACTTAAAATACGCTGCTACTTAATAGTAATATTTTTTTTACAACTTAAAGATAACAATTCAGTGTTTGTTATTACCCGATTTTAAAAATTAAATAAACAGATTAACGACCTTCATTTATGTAAGTACGACATATAATTAAATGAAAACAGTGATTTCGCTATGTAAAATGCTGTAATACATATTATTATGAAATGTTTAGTAAAATAGCGACTGCTAGCGACATCTATTTACGAATGTGCACATTGACAAGCGAACCAATGACCAAGTGCAAGACCACTCTTAAAGATGGCGCTCACAGCGTGTCTGAAACTTTTAGAGAGTTACCATAGAGGTCAGTGCTGTGCCACAAAACCGGAGAGTAAACATGCGCATGAGCATTGGTTCTAAGTTCTAATCCTGTTGCAGTGATGTCCTTTTCCGCAGCAGAATTATCAAAAGGATAGCAAAACAATAAGTCTTGTCAATTTAGTTTAGAGATTTTGCTCAACAGAATAAGCTACACTGCTCTATCATAAATTATTGTTAACGAAGGAATCGAATCCTCAAAATTTTCTGCGGGCTTTTGGAAAACTTTCTTGTTACGCCACACTAAAATGGACGAATATAAATGTCCAGAAAGTAATCACTTGTATACACAGTGAAAAACACTAGAACTCTTCGTAGGTAGGGTTTCCATTATAAGGACCTGTTATCTGGCAAGCAATAAGCATGCTAACTTGAAATCTGCCTAGTGGTGTGAAAGTGCATGAATAATCGGGTTGGCATTACTCTTACCTTCGGTCGTCGGTATAGATAGTTAAATTACATCCACGTTGCAATAAACATAGGTTCAATCTATACTACTACAATAAAATTGAACTAACTTATGTTCGTTCAAATTCATTTAAATATTATTACTTGCAAGTTATCCAAACTAAATCACCCATTATAGAATTTTTGTGTCTGTCTTATTGTTTGAGGCTGGCTTTCGAAACGGCTGAACAGTTATTGATAGAACTATCACTTGAAAGCTAAAGAAATATGCAAAAAGTAATACTTAATCTAGGCTTCTCTTAGCTTATTTTTAGCTCGGAAAACACGGGGTGCCTACGGGTTTTATTACTCTCATGTTTGAAGGAAGAAGTCACAGACAAAAACTGGAAATCCAAGAAAATCCATACTAATATTAAAATTATGAAATTGTCGATTTGGCTGCCTGTTACTTTATCATGCCGCAGCTTTGTAACCCATTATGACGAGATTTGGAACAGAAAACGAATCCCGGGAACGGATATAGGTTACTTTTAATCCCAGAAAATCAGAGTTTTCTCGAAGACTAAATCCATGCGGACAAAGTCGCAGGCATCATCTAGTTGTCCATGTACCTTTGATATTACACAGCGTTTGACCACTCCTATCTTGTGCATCTAAATTTTACAAGCTCTTAGAAAGTTCCATTATGGAAATGTTGCGGTTCTTGATAAGATGTGGCTAACCGTTATTATTACAGACTCATCGCGCAGCTTATGGTAATTTCATGATGAAAATTACATTTAGTACGTAAATTTAAATTTAGTACGTAACTCGAATCAGTTACAAAATTGTAATCACAATAACATAAGTTATTTTATCACAGTTTCAAGCTTTTGTTTTAACACAGTTGTTAAAATAAAAGCTTGAAACACAAAAAAAAAGTTATTTTCAGTGCTTCTGCTGCTGCACCATCAGGATTGAGTATTTGGAACCTGGGTTTCATAAAAGTATAAATATTATGTGACTCAAGAATCCAATCTCCTTCCTAGTCCCTATTAATGCGGTACCTAACGAAATTCATATATGTAGTTCAACAATAATTATAACAGTCGGTTCGGAAAATTTGGTTAACTGATAATAAATTGTTTAAAATCAGACTTTCAGGCTAAAGTACCTAATGGTAATTTTATTGACCTAGCTAAGCCGTCAACCTCAGTTTACTTCTGTAAATATTTACCTTTCATTGTTTATTTTGCCAAGATTAGGTCACGACTCACGACTCACGACGCTGCAGTTTGCGGATGACGTCATTTCATTCATAGATCGCTGCTGAAATTAAACAGTTATGTAGTTTAATGCCCTCATAATAACATGAATGAAATATTTTCGCCAGATTTGATGCACAAAATGGAATACCAAACAAGAATAGAATGTTTAACGTGTTATATCCCAATTCTCTCTTGAAGACAAAATAATTTTTATATTAAAATCGAATTATTTCACGGTAACATTATGTACTTTATCATAATTTATGATTTTAATATAAAATTCATTTATCGCACATTATAAAATACACGGTTGTCCAATCCATGGACCATGATGTATGATTGTGTATTGTATTCGAATACTGCATTATGGACATACCACCACCACTACAGCCCATTAAAGTCCCACTGCTGGGCACAGGCCTCCACTCTTATAGGAAAGAAGGAATTAGAGCTGAGACCCACCAAGCTGCTCCAATGCGGGTTGGCGGGCTTATTATGAACAGACAAGCTATAAAGTAGGTAATAGCATTAGTTAAGCTATTTTTGTTTTTAAATCTTCATACCTTTCAACCAATCTCCATAGATTACGATCTCACGGGAAAAGCGCAGCCGTCGTGGTGAAAACGAGCGTGAACCTCGGCTCACGATTGCTCTCTCCGGGAATCGAACCTCGCATAAATCATACGCCTGTCACTTTGCGCTTACAAATTGCTATTGCACCTCAGCGGGGTTAATCTAACTTGTTCGAATCAAGTGCGCTGCTAGAATAGGTACGTCAAGTTTCTGTCGTTATTTATTTAGCTTTAAATTACATAATGCGGGGTTTTAATATTATATAAACATTATATTTTATATCATATAACACTAGGCGATGCCCGTGACTTTGTCCGCGTGGATGAGGTTCTCTATACCGAATTTCATCTACATCGGTTGAAAATAAGGGCCGTGAAAGCGTAGCAGACAGACAAACACACTTTCGCATTTATAATATTAGTATGGATAAAGCAGGTTACTACGTAGACTAGCAAACGAGCTTAAACACTAGGCTAAACAGGATTTTTGTTTTTTTAACTACTACAAGTTAGCCCTTGACTGCGATCTCACCTGATGGTAAGTGATTATGCAGTCTAAGATGGTAGCGGGCTAACCTGTTAGGGGCATAGCAGTTATATTAAACCCATACTTACCCCTATTCGTATTTGCGTGAAACCTCCGCGTCGGAGGGGTACTTTTAGTTCGCCAGATGTATATTTACTGTCCTCACTTTAAAACTAAGAGATTACCGCCGCCCATGAACATAATTATTATACAGCATCAGAGGAACTGAAAAAACGTTGCCGGCTCTTGAGGAATTTGATTATCCGTGCCCTTGGTTGATTGCTATAAGGGGCAAGCCCGATTATTTATTGTACCTACCTACTTTTATTTTTCTACTCTTCTGTTAGTCAGACCACTAAGAAATGAGTTTAAGAAAATCCACAAGAATGAAGCCACGGCAATTGAGCTAGTTAAAAAAAACTAACCCAAAAGCTCATATATTTCAAAGCTCTCTATTGGCACAGTATTTCGGGTTGCCACAAAGTTTAGTAGCTACTAGCCACATAATAATACTTGAGACAATGAATGAGGAATCGCAGTACTGACAGATGCCAGCGGTGGCTCTTTGAATGTTAATAAGTTGTGGGCAGAGCGTTGAACCGCAGGCCACACTCATCATTCACTAATTTGTTAGACATTTCACTAGTCACCTGTTAGGCCTAGTGCACACGAAAGCTTTAAATCGATCACCTCCAGACATAAGTGATATAGGTAACTGTTAACTGTTTTTCTAATAATAGTTAGCTGACTAGGTAACCTGATTTAACTTATTACCACTGCCCATCAACATTGGCGTTATACCGGCTCTTGGAGTTTCCGCCATAGCGTTGCCGCCTGCCGGTATTTGTAACTTTTTTATAACCCTATCCATAAAAATCTTTTTGGAAGTTCTTTCACCCCCTGAAAGCATTTATTGTGCTTCTGTCGTTTAGGTTAATCATCAATTGACGCAGATTTATTAAATTTTAATATAAATTTATTAATTGACCATTAATGCCTTGGAAATAGAATGAGAAAAGCATCTAAAATTCTACATTAATGGAGAAAAGCATTGTAATTTTTAACCGCCTTCCAAAAAAGGAGACGGTTCTCAATTCGGCGCGTATCTTTTTTTTTTTTTATCCACTACAAGTTAGCCCTTGACTGCGATCTCACCTGATGGTAAGTGATGATGCAGTCTAAGATGGTAGCGGGCTAACCTGTTAGGGGCATGGCAGTTATATTAAACCCATACCCCTATTCGGTTTCTACACGGCATCGTACCGGAACGCTAAATCGCTTGGCTGCACGTCTTTGCCGGTAGGGTGGTAACTAGCCACGGCCGAATCCTCCCACCAGGCCAGACCAGGGAAAATTCAGAAATTATAAATTCTCAAATTGACTCTGCCGGGGATCGAACCCGGGACCTCCACACGTTAAGACAACAGCGCTACACACTGCGCCACGGAGATCGTCAAATCTTTTTTTGACTCTCAGTGATGAATTGATATGTAACAACTATACTTACCAAGTTACTGTAAAACACCCTTTGATTTTACACACACCTCTCTTTCCCTGTATTATTTCTCTTGATGTGTAAGAGGCTTAGGAATATGATCTAAACATTTGCGTATGCGTAACCGATGTTACAGTTCATTGGGAAGACGTAATGAATACGTAAAACAAGCTAATGTTCAAACACTCTTACGTATAAAATATACGTATTTGTGTATTCAAAATATACGCATGAGTCATGCGGCATGACACGTAATCTACTTGGACACGCACATAGTGATTTTCACAAACTATTTTGTAGGTAAACTACTGTCACTAAATAACGGTACAGTCCAAAGAATGCTAAAACAATCGTTTAGAAACTTACGGCTAACTTTGTTGGTTTGACTTAGAGATTTATGTGGAACACGACGAATATGCATGCGGTTGTTAGACAAATAAGTAGAATTTGAAAATACAGAATTCATTGAATTGAGATATTCAATGCAAAAATATATTTTACTGTGGGCAACCAGTATAATTTGGTTCAATATACGGAGCTAAATTTAAAATAACTAGTGGTTCGCCCCGAACTGAGACCTCGCGGTATCACAGAGCGCCATCTATTGACATCACTGTGAAGTTCTGTTAAAAGTACTGAAGCTCATTAAAAATTAAATAATTTCGTTTCCTTATAATATTTATCTAATTTTAGTATTTGTTGTTCAAGTACAGGATATAATTCAAATAATGGATCAAGTTTCAGGCTCAGCCTTTCAGAAAATTGAGAGTTCTGAGATCAACTTTGGACGTTAGAAAATCTCCACTTTGAAAGCCCCCCATTTCGTCAAATTTAGCGGAAAAATTAAAAAAAATATATTTTTGGACTCTATTCCTAATTATCTTTAAAATGATATACCGCAACCCTATGTAACGCTATAAAAATATTTTACTTCGCTTTCGCTTCTATGCGAGCTCCCTGAAATAAAGATTTTTATAACTTTTTAAGCCATATTCGGCTGGAGGCCCTCGGTTTACATATTATATTTAAATTTGAAGTAATTACGTTCAGTAATTCAGAAGTTATTAGGCTCAGACAGACGGACGGACGGACGGACAAGTGCCAATTCTCTCAAGTAGACTCAGAGACCTAGGCTTCGCTCGGTTAATCATTTAGCCCTAGGCTTACGTTTTCCACTAGTTCTATAAACTAATGCAGAAGCCTTGTACCTAATCAGTAAGGGATGGAAACCGGGCCGCTTCTCAAGCCCTAATACACCAGTTATCGTCTGAACCCAAAGTACGAATATCAAGCATTATTTATTAACCATTGACCACCTACCAGCGGTCTCGCAGACCGCAACGAATTTTTGTATACGTGTCGTGGCGAAAAGTGCTTCCATATATACCTTATACCAGAATATAATACATCAAACCTCTTGCAAATTGCAGCCCTATCCCCGAAAAAATGGCCGTTGCCGCGCATATTCCTACTGGATTCTCCTTCCTGTTAAGAGAAGTTCCCATAAAAAAAAATTCCCTCCTACTTAAAGCCCCCCACGATGTATCCCCAACTCGCCCATGTCTAGTTTGTCCAATAAGGTACATTTCTCTTTTCAAAGCGACGCGGACGCGACGCTTGCGGGTCGGTGTTCGGCGCGTGCAACGCATAAATCTTCGTCAGCCAAACGATACCGAATGCTCTTCCTGTTTGACTTCGGAATTAGAGGACGGCTCGAAAGGAATTTAATTTTAAGTTTCCGCTCGATATTAACTACTGTGGTTTACTTTTATAGATACGGGTTGAGTATTTTTTTTGGCTCACTATTTTACAATATGTAGTTTCAAACGTTGGCGAACACCTCCTACTAGATCTAATTCTTGACTGTTCTAACTCCTAACCTGAAGGAAAGGCGGAGCGTTGACTTTTGTCTGTAGACTTGAGAGTCAGTTGTAGGACGTATATATATCGTTTGAGAAGTACTGTGATTAAATTAGTACCTACATTGTACTGTCAGCATTATTATCTAGTACTTCACATAAGGTATTATGCATTTAAAAAAAACTTGGTTAAGGTCTTGATTACTCATCTACTAAGTAAAAGCAATAAAGCAAGTATTCGGAATTCAACTCCTGGTTAACCTAGCGAAAACCGCTAAGTGACTTTATGTTCAAAGCACGCCGTAAAATAGCCACATAGGGAAAATAGCCTTTCTCTTCAGAGTTATCCATTTTAGGCTGTATCATCACTTACAATATGGTTATTGGTTACATAGTGTCTAATATAAACCTGTCTGCGCTAGAAAAAATATTTAGTTAGGTAACTATTATAATCACACGTACATAAGTAGATATTTTAATCGTAACAAATTAGTCTTTTCACAATAGAAAATCTCTTTTAGATTCGCTATTTGACATCATCACTATTGTCATCTCAACGCATGCACGTTTACTGATGGTTATGCTCGTAGTAGGGATTTTCACGATCTTGGCCCATATTCATCCCATGCTCGTAGTCAGCTCACTTCTCGAGGGATTCTCAGGGGAGGGGATTTTTCGATCCGGGATTTACCATTTACAACATTATCTGAGGATTTACATACCTAGGATTGCCAACGTCAACTTTCTTTTGTGCTATTTATTGCCTCTTAAATTTCCCGACTCGTTAAACTAAGACGGTAACTCTGGTTCATCTACTGTGATTAATCTAGGTAAAACCAAAGCATTACATATAGGTACTCGTAAAGTGGCTGTGAGCTTTCTTATCAAGCACAAGTGAATGAGGATGTAATAAAAGACAAACAATAAGATTAAAAAGGCGCACGTAGGCGGAAACAAGAGTTTCAAATGATTTCTGACTTTCACGCGTCTCCTGCGCATCTTAATTCGCTCATATCAAATTCTTGTTTACGGATCTAGAGTAGCCTTGATTTGGTAAGACTAGACGATTAGTCGCCCACACTACACACGTTATGTTAGATTACAAATTAATTTCTTGCTAACTCATGCTTGCAGGTTTACCTAATCATATTATAACACCTTACATATACCTAAACCAGCTTCCCGCGGCATTGCTTACGTTATGCGCGATTTTCATACAGATTTCAAAATTCATATTTTACCCTTTGTGTTTTTAAAAATTCTGTCTTAGCGGATGCCTAAGTTATAATACGAGTAGCTTATCTGTATGCCCAATCCGTTCAGTGGTTTGAGCTGTGCATTGAAAAATCAGTCAGTCACCTTTTCCTTTAAAATAGACAACGATTTCTATGTGAACTGTGAAACGAAGAGACTAACAGCTATAGTCTTAACTTAAACACGAAATATTACATTCTTGTAAAATGTGGATTTTTTCATAAGCATTTATGATTTATCTAAAACTACTTGAATTAACTAAGATGAATTATTTATTTATTAACTAGCAACCGCCGCCGGTGGGTTCGCATCTGTAGGAATTTTCAAAAAATCCGTCTTTATTCCAGTTGTCTACATTATAAAGGAAACCTCTGTGCAAAATTTCAGCTTTCTAGGTCCAAGGAGCTAGTAGCGTTGCTGAGCTGAGCGTTGATGAGGAATCAGTAAGTCAGGTCTTCTGACCCAATGGCTTGGTGCTAAGAATAATGTGGCCAACGCGCATTTTTTCAGTCCAGCCCTCGAATAGACGTGCAGGTTGCTACAGCCACTAATATAATATGAACAGTGCATAACGTCTGCACCGCGAATACCTGGCTTAGTATAAAGTTGCATGTTAAAGCTCTGGGAAAAGCTGCAAGTAATAAAACTGGTTAGAGACATTATTGGAAATGAAGTACCACATAAACACGGAACATAACGGCTTATTCGCTGACTGAATACTAAAACCGTCTATGGTAACTTTAATCTACCTTAGCTTCGTCTGGCTAGTGGCTACGTCCGCGTCGTGCAGAATAAAAATGTCTGGAATACACTTGTAAATTTGATTCAAAATACTAAGGCCGTCTTGCAGCAACACTGCTTATAGTCCCACAAACTTATCTAACCCGGTGACAGCGTCCCTAGTATGTATTAAAAATAAAATAAATCCAAAAACTACACGGGCATAAAAAATTGTTCCAATTTTGTGGGATAATAAACTGATTTAGTAAATTTTTTTTGATGCTGTCGCTTTTTGTTCAGTTTATTCTGGGTTGACGTGAAAAGGACAGGTATAGAGTAAGCAGACAATTTAATTTAAATACATTTAATGGTCTTGAGCAAGTGGGCCTAAGTTTTTCAGATTTTATTATCAAGCTGATCTGTGGTCTTGTCAGATCATCAGTGTAGCTCTTTAAAGAATGCACGGGCAAGATATTGTGGTACAGGTTTTCAAGTAGTATCTATGTTAATCATTTGTTTTGTTCCTATCATCGTCATTCATCACAATAAACCACGTTAGGGAGCCCTTTGGAAGAGTTCCCACTAAACTTAAACTTAGTTAAGGGGTGGTGCTGCAAATTTTTGGAACATCGGGTGACACACCAGCTCTTTTGATCATGCTTTTTGAACTAGTATGGGAACGGAACCTTGTTACAAGTAGTTAAATTTATATTGTTTTATGTTTATGTAGATAATTAGCCACATTGCGCATATATAAAATATTCCCTTTGGAATTTCGACTGACTGACACACAATCAAATCGCGAGCTCTATTATGTGAATGTACTAGTAATTTATATTCAAAATGTAATCGTCCATAAAGTGCGACGAACGTTGAATACATAACTGACTAGCAAACTTTCTGTGACACACACATTAATTTTATGATCATACTGTACTAATTGTAATATGCGCAAAATACTATTAATTTTGTGTGCTATTAATGTTTTAAAACTATTATGTTCATAGGTATTACCCGAAAGTAACTAATTATCAAACAGTGACAGCATCAAAAAATTTACCAATCAGTTTAGGTAGGTAATTGTTGTGCAAGTCGGCCTTATAAATACTGAAATAGTACATATTTTTATTGATTGATTCAAAAGACCTAAAATAACGAGAGTTGGAATAAAACCAGACAGCCAGCTGTGGTAGAGATAAAGTGTCTCTCAGGGGATCTTTGTTTTTGTCTTGCATATTATCCTTGGACAAATTACCCACATAATGTAGCCAGTTCTGTACACAATTTCAACTAAACTAAAATGACAGCTCTAAATCTAGCGGTTTCCCTTGCCGCAGGGAGTATTATGAAAGGGATAGCAATATAAATAGATCTGTTATTTGTCGACAATCCCATCGCCCATTTGGATTACATTTTGATTTTAGCACTAGCAGCAGCGCTTGAATAGGTTTTCCAGTCAGTGTGTGATCACTTTCGTTCGGAGAAATGCGTGGGAGCCCCTTTGTGGCGCAATTAATAAAAAGCTTGACAACTCCGAGACTATCTAGCTAACAAGACGATTACTATAAATACTTGGTTTTTATTATTTAATAATAAATCATGAGAAAGCTGCATACGGGTAACTTTCGCTATGAATAATTACCTATGTATAGTTTTTTTAAATAGGCTCTTAGATGAGTAATTTTTTAAGATCTTCAGCTGTACGTGTACGGGCACGAAATTAGCGACGGGGGAGAGACGGCGACACTGCTGGGCGATGCGATGAGTCGGAGAGCTGGCGACGAATCTCGGGAAGAATTTTGAAGAGGTCTGGTAATACTTTATAACCGACAAAAACGTCTGGGATTTTTTTTGTATTCTATAAGTAGGTACTAAGTAAGATACAAAATCAAGTTGCCAAAAAAATGTTTTTTTTTTTTTTGCAAATGTTTGTTTTGCTGCGCAGTAGCGAAATAACCGCAAACGCTCTATACCAGACTGGCAGGACTAGATTCGCCAATTATTGACGAAATTAATTTTTTTCACATATTCAGCTTGCCTAAAGGACCTTCCCGAAATTCGTCGCAAGCTCTCGGACCACATCGCCCCGCTGTCGCCGTCGCTCGGCCGTCGCTAGTTTGTAAAAATAAAATAAATAAATAAATTATGTATAGATTGTAGAGAGAGTTAGTGGTAGACTAGAGTCCTGCGACGCGGTCGATCAAGTGTCCATATGTTGCGGATCTCAAAGTGTAACTGTAAAGGTAGACTTTGCACTGTTAGAAGCTTAAGTCTAAGCTAAATCGATGTACCTACTCTCTGTAGATTGACACTTATGTCGCGTGCCGATGTCGCGCGTTGCGATCGTGTACCGCAAATTATACCTTCTACGTAAGTGAACATGTATGTAGCCTGATTACGTAATAGTTCTTCAATTTGCCGGAGAGAATTCACTTCGCGCACGCGCTGCCTTGTCTTGAATTTATCCAATTAAGCCACCAGACGATCAATTTGTGTCATTAAGTCGTAAAGATCTTTGCACACGTATGCTATATAAATAGGTTCTAATGAATTAGGTTTGGATTATACTTGTGAAACGATCCGACGTAAGCTTTTTTTATTAGGCCTGATAAATTCCTACCATCTGACCTAACGACCGCTGCAGCTGGTAGAATTACTTAGGGCCGATTTCTCCAAAACCGAATAATGTTGAGCCTACGAATAAATTTTAAATTTTGACAGAATTCCTATAAAACATCTGTCAAAACATAAATTTATCGTTTACTAGCTGATGCCCGCAACTCCGTCCGCGTGGTTTAAGTTTTTTGATTCCCGCGGGAACTCCTTAATTTTCCGGGATAAAAAGTAGCCTATGTCACTCTCCAGGTCCTCAACTATGCCAAAAATCACGTCGATTCGTTGCTCCGTTGCGGCGTGATTGAAGGGCAAACCAACAAACAAACACACTTTCGCATTTATAATATTAGTCTGTATGATAGGTTAAACGTTACTCGGTGTTGGAGAAATCAGCCGTGAGTAGGTTACTGTCCTGTGAGTTGTTGTCAGTTTCAGATTTTTCTAAATCTTCTTTTTATTCTTCCTAATATGTAAGAATGTAAACAGATTTAAAATTATGTTTACATACCTATCTAAAACATGTTTATCAATTAAAAGAGCATCATTAAAATCATAAAAGTTATGAGTTGACAATGTAATAAATTCTCTTCCATACGAAAAACATTCTCTTTTAAACAAAATATTAGCATTTCTTAATTCATAATCTCTGGTAATGGGCCGGGTTCTGCACGTTTGCTTCGTAAAAGTGACTTTACTTGTTTTTATATGCAAATGGGCAGTCAAAT
This sequence comes from Erebia ligea, assembly GCA_917051295.2. Taxonomy (NCBI): domain Eukaryota; kingdom Metazoa; phylum Arthropoda; class Insecta; order Lepidoptera; family Nymphalidae; genus Erebia; species Erebia ligea. Next base: position 14,624,692 of record OU785228.1, read on the forward strand.
GCAAGTGAAATACATTTTACGACAAAATAAAAGAGTCATTAAACTCAATTGTAATTAAGGTGAGAGCAAGTAGTTTAATAAAGTTACACTTATTAAGTAATTGCATTACAGCTGAATTTTTTCTTGATTTTTTATGCAAAAACTATCACATTATTTCTTACTACTATTATAGCCGGCTTTGCCAGCTTGGATTTAAGCCCGGTGTAATAATATTTCTACTGACTCTAGCTCGACATTCGACTCTAGGTACAGTCCGATTCCTTCGTCTTTATAGTGTGACTTAAATTGCATTGAAAACAATTTAAGTTTTAATATTACATGAAATGTCTTCCACAACGTGTCCACAACCCTTTAAACTTAATCTAACGCCCGCTTGCAGAGATTCTGGGTTACGTTTAACCCAAATTTGAAATTTTGACAGAAGTCTTATCGAATTTTGTAAAAGTAGCAGCTAACTAGCAAAGACGTGCCGCCAAGCGATTTAGCGTTCCGGTACGATGCCGTGTACCTAGTAACCGAATAGGGGTATGGGTTTAATATAACTGCCATGCCCCTAACAGGTTAGCCCGCTACCATCTTAGACTGCATCATCACTTACCATTAGGTGAGATCGCAGTCAAGGGCTAACTTGTAGTGGATAAAAAAAAAAACTATGGGTTAAAAGGATAACCCGACGTTTCTGCAAGCGGGCAGTTCATATTATTATTCCAGCCGCCAATGTAAATAATTGTAGAACCAGATGCCATTTCTATGATTTTCCTAAAATATATTATTTAAATATGGGGTTGACTATGATATATCAAGTCTTCAAGGTATTGATAAACCAATTCATTTAAATAGCGGACAACGCATTCGTTGTTCTTTTGGTGATGCAGATGATTAAGGTCGGTGGCTGCTAGTATTTTTAAAAACATTGCCTTAATCGTTTAATTGACATGATTTCACGCCTCTAAAGTGTCTCTGATACCCCTTAATACAATTAGTTGCTACTGTAACCTCTTAATTGACGGACTTACAATTTGCATTTTTTTTAAATAGTAATACATTATACCGACTTAAGCTGCGCTCACACATTGGCATAGAAAACCAACGGAGCGTCCTAGTAAAGATAGTAAAAATTGCTAAATACGAACTTTAACGATCTCGAATACTTATAATATTTCTTAGTAGGTATACATTACCGACAGAGTTTGTTCATGTTGTGTTTTCGTGAAAAATAGGTACGGTTAATAACTATTTTACACTGCCAGTCCGTGTTAATAAGTGTACCAGTTCAGTTAATTATAGGAAAAAAAGAGAATAATTTTCTAGTTCCATTGAGTGCATTTCACGCCAAGGTCGGCAAAGCAAGCCTCAAGGAAGTTGCTAATTGCTATCGACAGGTAGGTGATGTTTCAGTATACAGCTTCCATGTATATTTTAAATCGTATTAAATATCTAGTTTATTTAAAGCTTAGGTCTATTATGAGTAAGTGTATTATGAATTTACTAAGATTTAAAGCAAACTAGTTTCTAAAATTTCATCCCTTTATTAATAATAATTTGCCTACTTGATTTTGGTACTAGACAATACCCGCGAATTAGTCCGCTTGGATTATCTTTTTTGGAAAATCTCGTGGGAACTCTGGTTTTCCGGAATAATTTCTAACAAGGCTCACTCAATGTGCATCCCCTGAATGCTACCTACCACTGTACGAAAGTTCATCAAAATCGGTCTAAACTCTAACAAATAGGCCGGTAAAACCTAGCAGATAGACAGATACACTTATAAAATTTGTATGGATTTTACTTTAGAGACAAATATTGATTAACCTAAAATTGAGAGAAGAAGAGTGACCCCATAAAATTTAACTTTGGGTATCCTAAAATAATTTTCAAATGATTGACTTGCACATCTGTAACTCGTATGGTTTCGAGTTTTCGACTGTAATAACAAGTATCGTATTTCGAATATCCTATTAGCTGACATCTCGCCTCAATCAGTAACGGGATGACCGGGATTCCAAAACGAATTAGATTTTTAGGTTGCGATGGCATTTTAATACATTCTTGGTAACGTCTAATTGTTTATGTAACCCTATTTGCATAACCGTATTCCTATTTTATTGTGCAAGCGGCACAGATAATAATTTATGGCCACATTACTATTCGTATTCGTATTTATCTTATGCCTACTTTTTGTACATCGTCAAGTAGCAATTTTTAATAATAGATTTAAAATTTTAAACAATGAAAGAGTTCTTACCGCAATAGGATATACCGCAAGAGAACCTACTATATTATGCAGTTGCAGGTTGTATTGTCGCATCAATTGCAACCTAAGGTGACATTGACTTTCTTGTCATCGCGAGCTGATAGCGCCGCGGCGGGTGGCGTTGCGCCCGCGCACATGCACGCCGTACGCCGTCCCGCGCGCGCGCATCCACGCCTCGCGACCGCGACCGCCCGCCCGCCGGGCCCGCGATATGCCCGCAGTGAAAGTATTCAGTATATTCGGTGGGCAGAAGCCGACCGAGAAGCACCCGGCCACACCCCCCTCTCAAGGGGCGATGCAAAAGTTCTACAGGACTTTTTCAGTCGGTCCCGATACCTCAACGGAGCACAAAGGCGGCAAAGTGACCGCGATCGCTGCCTGTCTCGAAAAAAGGATCAGTGAACCTGCAAATCTTAATTGTGATAACGTGCTAAAGTTTAATAAAGTTAGCGATTCTGTGAACGAGAAACCGGACGTTTTAAAAGGACAAAACCCAACTTACGAGAATATAAATATAGTGCCTTTGGATATCTTGAATATTAACAATAATTTGCCAGACGAGACCACCAAAGGGTATTCCTCGATATATGAAAACATTACCATCGTAGGTACTGACTCAAAAACAAATCAAACAAAATCGGAATCGAAATTAAATAAGGCCTTAGAATCTTTTGATAAAATACTTTGTGAGTTTTCATCAAATTTATCACTGTCTCCTATAATCAATTCAAGTAACAGTGAATTTGTGGTTCCAAAATTACAAAAATCAAAGACTTGTAGCATAATAGAGTCTCGTTGCATTTTAAAGAAAACCAATTCGGACCCTGAAACTGAAAGGCGAACGCGTAATCAAGTGACGCGTAATAATTCTATCGACAAAACCACGAGTTTGTGGAATCTTGACGACATGAAAGAAAAGGAGTTAAGTGGACCACTAAAACCGCTCACTTGTTTACCCAACGAAAAAATGAATCCTGACAAGTATGCAACCTATAAAATTTCTTCGAAAACGTCACCACGTGCAAATTGTATCAAAACCGACGATTTGAAAAAAATGGACGTCAAAACAAGAATATTGAAAAAAACTTTATCTAATCCACCATCCACACCTGTACCCGTGGTAGCGAAACTGAAACCGTCACCTAAAAAGATTGAAAGAAAGGTCAGTGACCCTAAAAAATCCAAACAGAATTGCTCCAGGAATATAATAGAAAACACTTCTAAGTCACAAATGCAGAAAGCAAAAAGTGTCTGGGAATTAGGGAATGAATCCATGATTTCACCCAACTTGGAGAGAACTAAGTCGAGTACTTCTATCGCGGGATCTCCCAGCAAGATCCCGGTGATTAGGAGTCAGATGTCACAAAACAAGTTCAGCAGTACACGAGCACTTTTTTCGCCCACTCCGGTTGATCTAAATAATGTAGACCAGGCCAGAGAGTGTGCTCACAAAAAGAAGCTTACTGCCTCTCGAAAAACCACGGAGAAATTCGAACAAATGAAGCAAATAAGACAAAAATCTCAACTCAATTTAAAGTCACAAGACACAAAGCGACAATTTGACAAAACCAAGAAAGATGCTGTCGATAAAAAAGCATCGTTATCTCCTAAGGCATCAATAAGAGACTACTCCGATGAAATTAATGCAGTGCGCGCTAAGCTTCAACAGAGAAAAATCAACGACAAAAGAGATATTAGCCTAGAAATACCCGACCCGAGACAAAACGAAATCGAATCGCAAGGGATTAATTCCATACTGTCGCCCGTCAAGTATATAGTTAAAAAATTGGAATTTCAAACAGCAATGGAATCCAAGGCCGATCTAGCTAATTTCATTAACTGCAAAGTAATACCACCTGTCCACAAAGAGCTATGCGTGGCGAACACTACATTCCACAATCACTTGAGCACACTCGTGGGCCGCCAAATAAAATGCATTGAACCGAGAGATGATATAAAAACGTGTTCTCAAGCAGAAAAACTCGCTTTGCATAAACATTCGGAGGAGAAGATTTCCGACACGCACTCTGACTGCAGCGACGACTCCGGTCACGTTTCCAATGATGCATCGAACGATAACGATGCGGTGTTTGATAACGTTCACGAGAGCAGTCCGGGGCGTAGTAGCGTGGATGAGATCGACTCCAAAATATTCAGCGGACCTAAACAGTTCAGGATAAGTTTGCCTGAGAATGTAAAAAACGTATGCCCCGTGCGGCCGGCCAGGCGCGGTGAACGCGACAACGAGGTCGATAGCGGTACCCTAGCCATCGGCACTGGCACTCCCAAAGTGGAAGAGCAGGTGAGCTATACTTAACATATTGATAACAGCAATTTACAGGCCGCATTCGCTAGCCCTGCTCTGAAATTGCCTCATCATCGTCACAAACTGTTCTCCATTTAAATCTCATATTAAAATGGTAGCTAACTCTTACATACATCATTAGCGAGTGATTAGACAAGATTGGATTTTGTAATACCAAATCCGTTGAGCGCTGTATTCAAAATCGATCTCTATCGAATGGTGAAAAAAACGTTCAAAATATATTCTGAGCCAACAATCATTACTTGGGTACTTACCTTCATATGTATAACTGTTTAATATTTGATGGAAAGTAGAACGCCATGAATGGCCTTTAATCGGTATTTTTATGTAATCGACGTAATTCTTTATTTTTGTTTCGGTTTCGACCCTAATAATTCACGATTCGGCCAAACGTTTATTACGACACACCTAATCGCCATAACTTGCTTCCGATTACCGGTTGTTAGTAGTCTATTAAATTTTCGAGAAATGCCAATACCATAATGTTTATTACATAACTTCCTATTAACATTCTTTGTATCATAAGTGTTTGATTTACAGGAGACTTTTTAAATTATGTAACTCATGTAGAATACTTTAGCGAATTCCTTCTATACCAAGCACGGTACGTAATATTTCACTTGCATAATACATGCGGTCCACTTGACCAGATGTAGAGACAGTTATGCGCACTCATTACTGAAATCGCCTATATCCTATTTCAGCTATCTCAGAGCACTTTACAAATAAAAATTCTGTATCGCTGTACGTAGCCGTTACTTGCATTTAGTAATGTTGTTAAACTAGAGTGAATAGGCATCATGCAAGCATGCTCCACCAGGTTGCATCTCACTTGCCAGCGCGGCGGTTCTAAATGCAGCCAAACGCTAGCCTATAAATTAAATAAAAACATAATAGATAGATTAATTATCTTAAGATGGACGGACGGATGTTTGTTACTCAATCACGCCAGAACGGCTGAACGGATCTGGATGAAATTTAGCACAGAGATAGATTATAGACTGGAATAATACATAGGCGAAAATTAAAAAGTTCCCGTGGGAACCAAAAAAACCTCAATCCACGCGGACGAAGTCGCAGGCATCAGCTAGTCATACTAATATTATAAATGCAAAAGTGTGTTTGTTTGTTGGTTTGTCCTTCAATCACGCCGCAACGGAGCAACGGATCGACGTGATTTTTGGCATAGGTATAGTTGAGGACCTAGAGAGTGACATAGGCATAATTTTTATCCCGGAAAATTATGGAGTTCCTGCGGGAATCAAAAAACTTAAACCACGCGGACGAAGTCGCAGGCATCAGCTAGTGTTCAATAAATTATGAAAATTTGCTTTCTCGACGTTACACACGTAAGACATTATCGCGCTTTTCAGACAAGACAAGCTATATCTCTCGGCAAGTGCACCTCGGGGGTCAGCACTGGGAACAGATTTATTTACGCTCTTACTTTCACTGACTGTTATTCGCGACTACGTGTAATACCACTTGTTATTTCGCGTCCTCTGACGTACTGTGACGTAAACTTTAAAGCACTTGTCCGTGTAAAGTGTAATCGATCTCCGGAAAATCTTTGTTCACGAATCGTTCGAACTTGATATTCATCATACTAATATTATAAATGCGAAAGTGTGTTTGTTTGTTCGTTTGTCCTTCAAGGACGCTGCCACAGAGCAACGGATCGACGTGATTTTTGCATGGGAATAGTTAGGACCAGAGTGACCTAGGCTAGGCTAGGCTACTTTTTATCCCCGAAAGTTAAGGAGTTACCGTGGGAACTTATTCCACGCGGACGAAGACGCGGGCATCAGCTAGTACCTCATAATTCTCTGATTCTGTTTGTGTATGTTATTCTTATCGAATAAACCATCAGATTCAGATTCTTTATTTGCATATGTGTACACATGAGATGGTTAATTTAATTACAAAGTCCAACATATTAGCAGAGCCGGCGCGGCGTACAAATATCATTTGGATCATAACTACGAATATGTGCTGAGATTAAATACATTGACATACTTATTACATAAATTAGATTTATTACGTTACATTACTTACTAATTAGCATAGAATAACTATTGCCTGTAGGCAATTACGGGAGGTTTTCTACTTGTATCAGTATTATTGAGAAACGTAATATTGTTATCTAAAAGAATTGATTTGGATACTTTCAAAAACATCTAAATCAATTATTTAGAATTTGATTTTATTTCTCTCAGTTTATCTTTCACACTACAGCTTTAAAATTATCTCACCGAGCTATCTTCTTAAGATAGGTACTCGTATTATGTTATCTTACGAAGTCCTAATAATTAAAGATACAACTATTTATTCTATACTAGCTGATGCCCGCGACTTCGTCCGCGTGGTTTAAGTTTTTTTTATTCCCGCGGGAACTCCTCAATTTTTCGGGATAAAAAGTAGCTTAAGTCACTCTCTAGGTCCTCAACTATACCCATTCAAAAATCACGTCGATCCGTTGCTCCGTTGCGGCGTGATTGAAGGACAAACCAACAAACCAACAAACAAACACACTTTCGCATTTATAAAATTAGTATGATTCACGTTCTGCTTCGTTACTTAACCACCTTTCTCACGTTCTTGCAAGAGAAATACCTACTTCAAAAACCCTTCCGTAATAAGTGTGATTATTCCCACTGAAGATTAACGATATACATCAAAGGCGCCAAGACTTGCACCATTGTAAAAGTAGTAATTTCTATTTGAACGTCGCACTTGAATGCCAATCAACCCCCTAAGCACATTTTTGCAAGCGAAATGCGTCAACTTTCTTTCTTAAACTTTCTTTAGTGTTACGTGCTCTAAATCGAAATCGCTCTACACCTCCAATATTACCGTGTCCACGTCTCTCCTCTTTGCACACGCATTGTTTTTATTTCAAGAATATTGATATCGATTCTTCTATTCTAATTCTATTCTTGTGCTAATATTATAAATGCGACAGTTTGGATGGATGGATGGATGGATGTTTGTTACTTAATTACGCCAGAACGGCTGAACGGATTTGGATGAAATTTGGCACAGAGCCATTATAGTTTGGAATAACACATATAGGCTACACTTTTTATCCCGGAAAATTAAAGAGTTCCCGCGGGAACCAAAAAACCTCAATCGACGCATCAGCTAGTATTGATATACATTACTAATGGTTTCGTTATTACGCAATTTCATCATTGAGTTTTTTGAATATACGAGTACCTATAGACTTAGTTGTGTTTGTTTGATTGCAATCATATCTGGATAGGTCCGTGATGAAGCAGAAAGCCATAGTAGAGTGAGCTTGCCTTTTAGATGGCATCACTCTTGATATGAAGGTCGCTAAGTAGAACCTGTGGTAGAACATCAGTGATAAAAATGATAAGGACAAGACCATTGAAACAAATAACGTTTAAAAACGATTATGAGTTAAATTAAATCGACGATATATATTTTCTGAGCATTTTTAACTAAGGAACATGGCTTGTTTTACCGATTACTATTAATTAGCACAGAATAATGCTAATAGTAATCGGTAAAATAACTTGCTTACTTAGATTTTCTTTTATTGAAAACGCTTTCCGACTTATTGAAAAGGGGGGGTCGAGGACAGTTGAGATTAGGTAATACTATTTTTAAAAACGCTCCAAATTGCGTGAAAGTTGTAAAAACCATTAATTAGCTACAATCCATACGAAACTTTCTACTCGGCAAATTATGTTTGCGAGTTTGTGAATAATTAAAATCAGCATCGTCTTCATTTTAAAATTAACGACGAATGAAGATCAGGATTGTTTCCGATGTAAATCGTGTCCAAAATCGTTAAAAATGCGACACACTGTGATTATATTTTGATAAGTAAAGAAACAACAAAGTGTACCAACTATATGTTTTGGAAACGGCGTTAGGTCATTGATCAATGATAGACAATTGAAATTCTCTTAAGATTATCAGCTGCTCTTACAAGTTCCTCAGTCACGTATACTATTTCGTATAGAATTGCTTCAGAGTTCGAACATTGTAATTTATTCTAAGACGCATGCGGATCACGTCCAGCTTTCGTCGCGCACGCATCTATTGTCCTTTATGACAAACTCTCTTGCGCAACAGTGAAAAAAAACTCTTTTAAGTACAGTTCGACTTCTAATCATACCACCAATATAGATAACTATCTTTTCAACATTCATCTTAACAAGAAAGATTAGCTCTTCCATTTTTTTATTAGAAGAAAATAAATACAAAGCGACTTATTCGTTTCAGCATTATTACTGCTAATTTCAAGTTGACTCATGGTTCTAACATCCTATGACCTGTAACCGAACATGTTTATGAATTGATGATGGTATTATCAACTCTTTGAAGAATTTCGTGCAGTGTTGTAATTTATTTAGATTCTCTGTATAGTCAACAAACAAGCTTGATATCCTGCTTTCTCTAAATTATTTTAATGACGTAATAATTTTAACATAACAATTTTGAATTGGCCAAATGTCTAGTATTCATCAGATTTATTAGTGGTTATTTCTGTCACATCCCCATATAAATAACCCAGCATTAATTTTTTTTGATCCGTATCCGTATCCCACATAACCTGTTCTTGATATTTTCCTTAATTAACCGGCTTTCTTATAATTGGAATTTGAAATAGATAAAATCCATATTTTTTCCTCTTCTATTTTCTATCGCTCTATGAATGTATAATACCTTACAACATCGGAGAAAAACAATTGGTAATTAGGGATTACCCATAACGAAACAATAAAATATATAATCATCACATACGTTTGTAGCATTTCAATCCCCACCGCTTTCAACTCGTAATAACTCTTTATGCGGGCTTTTGTAATTCATGCAGTTTCACTTTTCTATAGTAATTATTTAAAAAAACTCGTCACTATTTGTATACGTCGATACGTCCGCAAAATAGTTCGTACGTATAACCTCTTATCAAATCGATATTAATTATTACCTGATGATATTTTGTTCTTTAATTCTGAAGTCGTAAAGGCTTAATTGGCGTGAAATGTTTTTGATGTGATTTTGTTAGGTCTGACTGTAATTAATCTGTCGGCGTTACTGCCGCCGCGCCGCCATATATTTTGTCGTATTGTCCGCACGTCTATGGGGTGAAAGTCGTATACAATGCACCGTCGTAATGATGATTGACTTATTTTATTTTCCTCATGGATATTTTATTATTATACAATAGATTTTCACCAACTAATGGAAACTTGGAAAGTGATCGAGTAGACTCAAAGTGTCTAAGTCGCCTTGCTTGTAAAACTAGCTAAAACAATTTGTTATTTGTGCAAAAAGTAAATTTACTTTCACACGCAGTCTCGAAATAAACTAGCTCTACATAATAGATATCATATTATGGTGATAAGATGGACGCCTAAAAAAACAGCTCAAGAGTTAAATAAAATAAAGAACGACGAATAAGGAGTAGAATTTGGCGCATTCTGATACAGCGCCAAACCTCTTGGTGCAGAAATTAAAGATTCTGTAGCTTTGCTTGACGAACCTTAAGTGGAAATGTTAATCATAAAAAAATCGTTTCTGGAACAAAATACACATTCGTACATTAGATCCTTTAATTAAAAAAAACACGGATTGTAAAAATAATGGCGTATTGTTAATTTAGGAGATTAGAGAGATGACAGATAGGTAACTTGCTATGGGAGCGGTGAAACCAGGCGTGTCCACGGAAGCCAGTGACTAATAAAAAATAAGAAAATAAAAAACAAAGCCAAACAAAGGAAGCTTAATAAAAAACAGGTTTATTTTTCACAGGGCTATAGAAACAATGAAATTTACATATTTAAGAATGACGCTGTGATTAGAGACGTTACACCGATCGTAGACCAAGAACTGGTGAATTGATAGTGCTTAATATCGCTGAAAATGAAAATGCATGGAATCATATACCTTAACGTGCTTACTGCATGAACAAGATAATGGAAACTTGACAGCCCGGTTATAAAACCAAACTATATTTAAATTATTTCAAGAAGCACCTGAGTTTTGACTCCATCGCCCTAGTAGTAGTTCTTATTCGTCTGGTTAGAATAAATTGCAATAGCATTTTGTGTTCCATAATAAACATTAGTAACTTACCTAAGTTTATAATTACCGCGTCGCGAAACCGTACAAGGTACATGTAGATACGAGTTGGAAATATCCCAGTTGTCTCTGCAAAGATTTTCCGCAATTATGCGAGTAGATCGATTGCACTAGCACTTGCAGATCGTTAACTTGCTCTTGGTCAACAAATTTCACGCTAGATAACGACGACCATGAGTTGCATATTCGAATACGTACGTACGAAATTACTAAACTAATTGCCGGCACACTACTGAGAAGTGAGCACTCATCTCAGAATGTGAAGGGTTTTGACTATCAATAAGACCACAACGCTGGTCACGTCCAGGTTGGCAGACTTCATAAAACTTTTGACAACTCTCGGTTGAATCGGTCTCGGCATGCGTGATGCAGGTTTCCTCTCAGGTTAGAACACTGTTATGTTATTAGTGATATTAATAGCTTAAAATGCACATACTCGTAACTCCGAAAAGTTAGGCCGACTTCTAAACCACTAGCTAGGCTATAAACGCTTTAAAAAAAATAACACTTACTGGCTTGAGTTTAAAAATACAGAGAGATACTCAATATACCCTTTGGAAGTGTTAATACTCGAGCATACATGGTGCATTCCTCTTTAAAGCTATTGTAGAATTATAAACATGATAGCTAATGGGAAGTAACTGTTGCTATCGGGAAAGCAGTCGCGCATCGCTTATAATATAAATGAATAATGTAAACTTGTAAATAAGCATTGTTTGGCCGTGCAATAACTCGGTACAGTTAATTATTTATTTGCAAATGTATATTTCGTGTCTGCTTGGAATTTATTAATTTTTATAAATTCGATTGCTAATTATAAATTCATAGATGATTTTTGTTTTGAGTCCTTAGTCCTTAGTCAACTTTCAAGTTACTTATGGAGCGTTATCCTTATCGCATATGAGTATTTTATCGAAGTTTGATATCTTCATACGATGGCAGATTACTGGAAATGATTCTCTTATCTGTGGGAGTCATATTTTCTTGAGAACATACTCAACGTCCTGGTTAGCCTGTAAAAAGGTCCTTCTCCTTGCATCTTTCGTTTACAGTTCAATGATCGAAAAAACGTAAAACATTGCAACTTGATCCTTTGTTTTTAAAAACATGGATTCTTTGCATAAATTACAGTTGAAAAATCTAAAATATCAGAAGTCTGCTGTTTTAATTCACCATTGTCTTACGACATCCGAGTAGATGTTGATTGTTGACATAATGATACCTACATCATTTGCATAGCGGATGTTTCGACTTGTCTTAATAGCGGAATGAGCTGTTCTTTTCGGAAATTCATTTAATTTGGCTATTATTAATAATAATATTACTTATTTACAGTACAGTTTTTTCTGGAGTCAGCTTGCGTGCATATTTTCTTATGTCAAGGAATTATTTTTACGTTTCGTTGATTTTCAGTCTTCGCTCTACCTAAATGATATATACCTACCTACTTACCTAATTATTTCTTTTCTATTCTACTGATCGGGGATCATGATTCTTAAATGTTTTCTTTTACATAATATGACTGTGATAACGAAGTCTTACGAGCAATGGCTTTTTTAAAACACCACATCCAACGATTTGTGGCCTAGAAAACATTAACTACTGCAAAGAGGGCGCCAGATTTCATAGTTCTAAATCATACTACCTAATATTATAAATGCGAAAGTGTGTTACTTTGTCCTTCAATCACGCCGCAACAGAGCAACGGATTGACGTGATTTTTGGCATGGGTTTAATTGAGGCCCTGGAGTATGCATAGACTACTTTTTATCCCGGAAAATTAAGGAGTTCCCGCGGGAATCAAAAAACTTAAACCACGCGGACGAAGTCGCGGGCATCAGCTAGTACGGGAATAAAAAAGGCTTCTCCAAAAATAAAAAAAAACAAAACCGCAGGGACGACACGGGTGTCTATAGTGTCTACTACTGACTTTGCTGCTCTTAGGCCTCTGGTCTATTAATACAGGTTAACCTTGTAGTCAATCGTAAAGCTGTCATTGATGAAACAAGAGCAAGTATAGCATAGATAACGGTCGCACTCGCAGCTTGTAGTTATTGGAAAACGAACAGCAGAATCGCCCACCCTAATTACAGATCTACATTAACCATTGGAGGAAAGTGGAATAGCTCGAGCACAAAAAGCGTAAGAAACCGATCAGTGCAATAAGACAGCAGCCACCGTGCGGTTATTGCATCCTATTAGGAATAACTGGAGCGCGCTGCTGCACGATAATTCTCCATCTGAGCTGATGCCGTTATACCTACCTGGGGGCTTACTATAGCGTCGCTTAAGGCAGTATTATTTTAATGTAATGTAATGGTGGGATTGCAGTCAAGGGCTAACTTGTAGTGGATAAAAAAAAAATGTATGTAATCGTATGGCGTATAAGCGTTTTTATAATATAAAATTTTATCGTGGTCAATGTCACCTACAGAGTGTAAGAGTTTTTGTAGGTAGTCAGATTTAGCGGCACTTATGCCTTCAATATTAATTTGCATGATGCGGAGTGAAGGGCCAACATCCTTGGTCAACGGGCTCTTAGAAGAGCATTTAGGTTTATGTTAACAAGCTATAGTTAAATAAAAAAGGACGCTTATTTCGCCCGAAAGTTCGTCGCTCGTTAAGCACCACCCAGCGGACACGTGCAGGGAGGTAGAAGACTATTACCTATTCTGTGGTAGAAGGTAGCTCCTGCGGACGTGAGCGACGGGGCATCCCCCTATTATTTTGATATTGTTGACGCTCTCAATTTAGAATTATAATACTTATTATAGGGACGTCAAGGCACGTCATATAAAACGTTATATTAAAATAATACTGATTTAAGCGATGGTAGTAACTAGAGTAGTTACTATCAATAAATTATGTAGGTAGAGGTACAGTCGACTGCAAAAGTCCATACATAGCTCTAAGGCTAAAACCGCTTGCAAGCAATGCTGTGAATAACTCCGTGCTCACTCACACTGATAAACATAAACTGTCAATAATATTATCAACCTTAAATCAACACCGTAAGGTTCAAACGATTTCAGTTCAATACTACCTGCATTACCATAAACTGTCAACAATATCAACCTTATGTCATTAGCATTAGGTTCTAAATATTCCTATTCAATCACCTTGTCTATTCTGATTGTTTATTTCATCACTTTACAGTAACCACTCCCAGTGTCGTGATAATATAGTTGGTATACGAGTTACGACGCATCATATGACCTAGGTTCGAATCTCTTACAGCAGTTTTTATTTTGTTTTGAATACAAACAAAATTTATGTTTTGTTTATGTGTTTTGTGTCTGTTTGTTATTCTTTATTATAATATATCTTTATTTCCATTTATAAACGCAAACATTAATTATAACAAGATAATACTTAAGGACAAAGTTAGTTATTTTGGGAGGAAAGCTATAACTATGTTAGTGGTGTCAATTATTGCTTATTATGAGTCAATAAGTAATAAAACAAACAAAATAAATTGGAAGAAACACTTTTTATTGGATAATCGACTTTATTTTCATTTATTTTCATTGTTATCATGTTACATTTTCTCAAAAGTAATAAATAACTTCAGCTACTTTTTCTATCATTTTTTAAGGTTATAGCTTAAGTAATCGTTTTCATAAAGAAAAGAAAATTGAAGCTAAACCTTAAAAATCTAGTAAGCAAAGGGCGGCGCTGCTTTTTTGTCTGTTAATTTTGATAAGATATACTAATAATAATTATTACAAGTTAGGAAAAGAATAAACGTTATGTTTCATATTTAAAGCCTTAAAAATTAAATTTTATATAGCTTTAAAAGTATTACTATTCAATAAAACCTTCACTTTTTTCAATAACATCAAGCAAGCGCCGCCGGGTGAATCCGTTTGTAATATTAGGATAGATATCCGTTATTCTAAATATATTCTCCCATAATTCCATACAGTGAGCCTCCGTTTCCTCTGCAGTCTTTTCATTTCACATAACCCACCAGTTTCCACCATCAAACCTCATAATATTCTCTATGATTTAAGTTTGGTGATCTTACTGGCCAGGGAATAACTGTTGTCTGGGTTTTGATTAAACCAATTACGCACTATATGTGATCGATGCACAGGACAACAATTATCATGCACAAATGATAGTTGTGGCACATCAACAGCTGGACATCACTTCCATGTGTTATAATGTGCAGCTTTGGCGCTGGTGTTTAAGTATCGAACATGTTCGCGAACTCGACAGTTGGTATGCAGATATCGTTCTCATATTGTTCATCTATAATATTATGTCTTCGTTGTGAAGCATTACTCTCTTCGTCAGGATGCGACACCCAACACTTGGTTGTCCACTAAAAACCAAACAGCGAGATTAAAATAAACACTTTTGAAACTACTAAGTATCTTGTCTAGATATTTACTAATAAAACGTTATGTAACTAATCCTAAGTTTATGAACACACATTTTTTAACAATAAAAACAATACTCACAGTGAAACCAGTTTCATTGCAAATTTGAGCTAAGTATATTGTATCCGATATTATTTAGCTCAATAATATGCATCCTCTTCTGCATATTAATATAAGCCTGCATTATTGTTGAAGATAAGAAACAGCAAAACTTAGTAAATTATAATAATTTTGTAGTATTTGCTAATAACGACTAACGAGTGTCTAATCTTCCGTCTCCGTCAGTACTCAGTGGCCATATCTGTTCAGAGATTTTTTAAACTACCCGCATATGCTATTGCTGGTATAAAAATATCAGTCATCAAATAAAAAAAGTAAAAAAAACTTACACGGGGTCGAGATTTGAACCAGCAACAGTTGCGGTGTGCAATCCAAGTAGTTCCACACCTCGCCAATGAGCTCACTTACTTGAGGTGTGAAATTATCGATATTACTCGGCAATTACAATACCTACAAGCTGAACGACTTATATTATACTACTGCAAGTGTGTGGGTGTCCGACCGCATGCAAAGCAACTTATTTGCTTATTCTATATGCAATTTTGACGTCGACTGTACTTCAAAGAGAGTTGGAGGGTAATGTGGCTAATTCTGTTGTAAACACTCTTAAAACCAAACTAAATTTAGACCACTAATTGTTTCGCACTGGCTAAAAGATCAATCATACTAATTTTATAAATTCGAAAGTGTGTTTGTTTGTCAGTTTGTCCTTCAAGATTTTTTGCATGGGAATAGTTGAGGCGAGCGACATAGGCTAATTTATTTATCCTGGAAAATTAAGTTTTCGTGGGAATTAAAAAACCTTATTCCACGCGGATGAAGTCGCGGGCATCTGCTAGTTATTGAATAAGGTTAAAATCTCTAAAGTACAAATGGAATTATATCAGTCTCGAATCTCAAGAAATATAAAGTAAGAAGTTCTAACTGTTTACGTATTCTTACGTTCCGTGCTAGTCACGGATTTTACGTATTCAATTTTAAAATAGATATACATATATCGAAAGTATTAATGATTAAAGAAATCGATTATTGCAAATAGGATAATTATTATGTCTCATGTATATTCTTTAACAAGAGTCGACAGGTTGCTAATACGCGCAGAAATTATATTTCTTTTTTGTTTACCTACATTAAAATGATTATAGTTTACAAATTATGATAATATTATTATTTAAAGTGATTAATGTTAAGTGGCGCTAGGTTAATAATTATAGTTAATGTTTATGTTTATAGCAGTCTGTTGATTAATGTTTTATAAACATTACAACGCTTGCGAACTGTTTAAAATGTGATCTCTATATAGGTACACGATTTATATTATCAATTTCACGTCACTTTCGACATGCTTTCGACTAAATGCTCGCGTGCACGAACTTAAAATGTAATTATGTAAAGTATTAAGCTAGCATAAAAACAGCGTTATTATGGCATATCTCGAACTAGCATATTACTTAGTCGTCATCGTCGTCTCAACCTATAGACGTCCACTGCTGGACGAAGGTCTCCTGCATGGATCGCCAGTCGCCACAGAGCACGGTCTTGTGCCGCTTGTTTTCAGCGGCTCCCAGCTGCACGCTTAGTCGCTTGAAACATGGTCGCTAATTATGGGCCTAATAAGAAGGCTTAGGGTCACTCAGCGGGCGATGGAGAGAGCTATGCTCGGAGTATCCCTGCGTGATCAAATCAGGAATGACTTAGTAAATATATGACTCACTTGAAAGAGATTATTCAGCACTATGAGGCTTTTACGAAAGTTGGAAGAAGCTCTTTTATCTGCAAATGGAACTTTTAGAGGTCGTCTAATCTAAAAATGAATGTGCTTCAAATGTTAACGTTCACATGCAAAGTAGTTTGTATAAAGAAATTAGTAGGTACACACTACACACAAATTGGAGTTCGTCATTAATTTGTAAACTCTAGTGATTAAGACGCGAACGTTTACTGAGACGCGTTCATTTTTAGATTATACGACTTTTATAATCCTTTATCATTCCTTATGATCTTCATTTGTATGCTTTACTATTAATTAACAAGTGCTTACTACTTAGTCGTCTTTTAGCAATATAAACCGTGATCGTATGTTATAATTTATGAAGCCAACATTAATAAAATTAGAGACCGTTCACAAGACGTTCGCATAAGTTCTAATAGAGTCACAATAGAGCTGGTCTAATAGCAATAATAAACAATCATCTCGGTGTCGGTTTGTGCATCAGGTGCTATTATGCTCCCTCTGCTAAGTAGGCTAACTAGGCCAACTATGTATTGAGTATTGAGAGACCGTTCACATAATGTCGTCGTCGACTTCAAAATTCACTTTAATTTCAATAAATATTTTTTTTACTTATACATTGTTTGAAAATTATCTATTTATTCAGAATAATCTTATTATATAACAGAAAAGAATAAATGAATCGCAAAAGTGGCGCCAGTATAATATTATTGTTAAATAATTCAAAAAAAGAGTTTATTAATATTATACACGTTTTAGTTTATTAATCTAATACAACTATGACAATTCTTGATGTATCAAATGGTACCTCTGCCTGCTAGTCCTGTATCGCGACTAGTGGGAGCCTAATTAGGTAACTCTATTAGGGTAGAACTGTATATTCAAATAAGAGTGAATAGATATTGCTTCTCATAAGCGTGATTGTTGTCAAGCGCTAGCCTATCTTGTAAGAACAATAAAAAAAAGATTTATACTCGTATGTTAAACTTTTTTCAAGTGCATATGAAACTCAAGGCAACGTATCGAAAGAGAGTATTTTATCCAATTAGAAGCACATGCAAATTGAATGTATTTTTAAAATTATTCATAAATAAATTAGAGAACACAAGCTAACTCGATGTGACAAAATGTAAACGCGGTCTCAGTCAACAATAGATATGTTGGTTGTTGTGGAAATGGAGTGGGTCACTATCGTTAATGTTTACCTACATTGCGCGTGACAACAGTAAAAGTAAAAAGCAAACGAGCCTCATCTAGGCTTCAACGCGGCTTGCTAGGTCGCGGTGATGATACTTCAACGGCTCTAAACCATAACTAAACTAGTGGTTCGCCCCGAACTGAGACCTCGCGGTATCACAGAGCGCCATCTATTGACATCATTGTGAAGTTCTGTTAAAAATAATGAAGCTCATTAAAAATTAAATAATTTCGTTTTACATACATATTATATTTAAATATGAAGTAATTACGTTTGTAATTCAGACGTTATAAGGCTCTGACAGACGGACGGACAGACGGACGGACGGACAAGTGACAATTCACTCAATAGACTCAGAGACCTTCGCTTCGCTCGGTCAATAACATAAATTAGATTGCGTATAATATGTACTTATATCAAAAGCTCCAACACAAGTGCACAACATACCTAAAACGATCTTTGATTAGGGAATCAATAATACAGGCTTCGGCCATGGCTAGGTACCACTACCCCACCACCCTACCGGCAAAGACGTTCCGCAAAGCAATTTAGCGTTCCGGTACGATGCCGTGTAGAAACCCTTTAGGGGTATAGGTTAAATATAACTGTCATGCCTCTAACAGGTTAGACTGCATCATCACTTACCATCAAGTGAGATCACAGTCAAGGGCTAACTTGTAGTGGATAAAAAAAATTAACTTGCTTAAGAAGTAGGACCAGGTAATTAAAGGTAGGTAAAAAACTACGAAACAACTTTAAAAGAAACCTAATTTCAATAGAAAGTCATGGAAATCATTAAAGGAGGTACATTTCCTTATCAAAATGAAATGCAACTTTAGTCACGTATAATAGAGCAAAATTAATGTGTTACTAGCTTTCTTACTAATCATTACCTAGTTAATACTTGGTATTTGGTTGTATAAGAAAGATTACATCTAGGAGATTGCGCGCGTACGAATACCTACGTAATTAATACTGTAACTTCGCACAAACAGTTTAATATCGAGACATTATGGATGTCTTCATTGGTCCATTGGATTTTTGCTAAACGCAAACTTTTGCTATTTGTTAATTGAGACTAATTATGTTTTGAAGAGTCGTCAAGCTCCAAGTGGCAATAGGCGGGGCACATACTCGTAGTTCGTAGAACCGATAGGCGTTGGGGTCCCAAAGTGCTCGAATGGCGGCCTCGCACCGGGAAGCGCAGCGTTGGACGACCCCCCACTAGGTGGACGGACGATCTCAAGCTGGGAGCCGTTGGAAGCAGGCGGCACAAGACCGTGCTCTGTGGCGATCCATGCAGGAGACCTTCGTCCAGCAGTGGACGTCTATAGGTTGAGACGACAACGACGACGATTTTTTTTTTTTATTTTTTATTTTACTACAAGTTAGCTCTTGACTGCGATCTCACCTGATGGTAAGTGATGATGCAGTCTACGATGGTAGCGGGCTAACCTGTTAGGGGCATGGCAGTTATATTAAACCCATACCCCTATTCGGTTTCTACACGGCATCGTACCGGAACGCTAAATCGCTTGGCGGCACCGTCTTTGCCGGTAGGGTGGTAACTAGCCACGGCCGAAGCCTCCCACCAGGCCAGACCAGGGAAATTCAGAAATTATAAATTTCCAAACCCTGCCGGGGATCAAACCCGGGACCTCCGCACGTTAAGGCAACAGCGCTCAACACTGCGCCACGGAGGTCGTCAAATGATGCGATGTTTTGATGCAAACGTTTCGTCGTTTCAATAAATATTATGTCCATTTTAGACATGGATCTTTTTTTGCGACACATTGCAGTATCGAAACTACTTTCAAAGGCCCATATTCGATGGAACTCTTTGAACGAGGAATGACATATTTAGAAGATTAAGGGCTGATTTTTCAATCGTCAGATAAAGTTTATCGGAGGAATAAATTTGACGTTTTGACAGGTTTTGTATTGAAAATCTGCCAAAACGTCAAATTTATTCCTCTGATAAAATTTATCTGACGATTGAAAAATTAGCCCTAAGAAGTTAAAATACTGGATTAAAGATGCATATCTCAAATTTCGACATCGGCAGGTAAGTGAACCGTGGCCGAGTGGTCCAGGCGCTCAGGGCGCGATTCCCAGAGAGACGCAGGTTCAAATCCTGCCGGTTCCGAAAATTTTTGATATGTATGTAAGTTTAGAAACTTTCCTCGTGTGTGAAGCACTGTAATAAAATTATAAAAAATTAGTTTAACGCAAAAGATGTCATTCCTCGTTCAAAGAGTTCCATGCCTTTGAAAGTAGTTTCGATACTGCAATGTGTCGCTACTGGATGGCATAAACAGTCGCGTTAAAAGACTGGATTAAAGATGCATATCTCAAATTTCGTCACCGGCAGGTAAGTGAACCGTGGCCGAGTGGTCCAGGCGCTCAGGGCGCGATTCCCAGAGAGCCGCAGGTTCAGATCCTGCCGGTTCCGAAAATTTTTGATATGTATGTAAGTTTAAACTATATCGATTAAAGTAAAAAAGTGCGTCGAACTTTGATGACGTCACAATTCAAAATTTCATACGAAATCCCATAGCCCAAGCACGCGTTTTGACGTTTGAAAAAAAGTTGCTGATTTGACTAGTAGTCACACTTTTTTTACTAATATGTCCTTTCTAATTGTTACAGATCATGTTCCGCGGCGGCGTGGTGGGCGAACTGGACGCTCGCCGCGACGCCGCGCTCGCCCGCGTACTGGTACGACTGCAGGCGAGGGCGAGGGGCCTGCTCGCGCGTCGGCGTGCCGAACGCTTGCGTACCCAACATACTGCGGCGAGGTACGTGTATGATATGTCTGCATATTAGTATTGTACATTTTAGTGATCGAATACCAAAAAGAGCCGCTCAGAGTTTTGTTACGCGAGGAGATACTAAAGTAACCAACATACTGAAGTGGCAATGGGCGGAGCGGGTGAGCTAGGGACTAGAATTTCTGAATAACCCTTATAAGAAAGGGATTCCATTAATAGTGGGGTCAACGTTTTACAAGAAAAGCCACCCTACCGACAAAGACATGCCGCCAAGCGACTTGGCGTTCCGGTACGATGCCGTGTAGAAACCGATTAGGCTTATGGGTTTAATATAACTGCCATGCCCCTAACACGTTAGCCCGCTACCATCTTAGACTGCATCATCACTTACCATCAAGTGAGATCGCAGTAACTTGTAGTGGATAAAAAAATATATAACACTCGTAAGTTTGCTTATCAATATTTTACCTACATTTTAGTGATCCGATACTAAAAAGAGCCACTCGGAGTTTCGTTACGCGAGGAGATCCTAAAGTAACCAACATAACTCTACGTGTTGCGAAGCTGAAGTGGCAATGGGCGGAGCGGGTGAGCTAAGGACTAAAATTTCTGAAAACCCCTTTTAAGAAAGTGATCCCGTTAAGAGTGGGGTCAACGTTTTACAAAAAACGCTTAAAATCTCAAGTTTCGGTTCAAGGTAGGTACATAATCCATACTAATATTTTAAATGCGAAAGTGTGTCTGTCTGTATATCTGTCTGCATATGTCTGTCCATATTTTCAACCGATTTTGATGAAATTTGGTAAAGATGTACAGGTTACATCCCTGGGAGGCTGGGAAGGACATATATAGGCTACTTTTTATCCCGGAAAATTAAGGAGATAAAAAAACGTAACGTAAACGTAATGATAGTAACAATCTCCATCACTATTCAGGTGTGTCCAGCGCAACGTACGAGCGTTCCTGGCGGTGCGCGACTGGCCGTGGTGGAGGCTATTGGTGCGAGTCACTCCGCTGCTGGCGGTACACCGCACCGAGCACCGACTCAAGCAGGCGCAGGTAACCATTGTTTTTTATAGTAAGTAATCATCATCATCATCTCAGCCTGCGGACCTCCACTGCTGAACATAGGCCTTTCCCAAAGAACGCCACCACACCCGGTCTCAGCCTTCCTCATCCGACTACTTCCCGCCACCCTTTTAATGTCGTCGGTCCATCGTGCTGGAGGGCGCCCCACACTACGCTTACTTGTACGCGATCTCCACTCTAACACTTTCCGGCTCCAGCGGCCATCGCTCTGTCGACAGGTATGGCCTGCCCACTGCCACTTCAGCTTGCTAATGGTTTGGGCTATGTTAGTGACCCTGGTTCTCTTACGGATCTCTTCATTTCGGATCTTGTCCTTAAGAGTAACTCCTAACATAGCCCTCTCCATAGCTCTCTGAGCGACTTTAAATTTGACTTTAGATTAAGCCTTTTGTTAGTGTCCACGTTTCAGCGCCATAAGTGAGGACGGGAAGGACACACTGATTATAGACTTTCGTCTTCAATAGTAAGTAATACTAAGCGAAATGTGCGTGCGCGACTGGCCGTAAGAGTGCGAGTCACGCCGCTGCTACAGGCGGTACATCGCATCGAGCTCCGAATCAAGCAAGCGCAGGTTATAATTTTGTTAGTATCGTGAAATTGAGTGCAACGTGCTAGCGTTCCTGGCGGTGCTCAATTGGTGCAAGTCGATATATAAGTACATAGGTATATGGCTATAGGTACATAAAATATGCCTGAGTATACTAATAGTTGTAGTATTCATACATAATCTAAATCATATACAAGGAAAAGCTGACTGACTGACTGATCTATCTACGCACAGTTCAAGGTCAACCCGCTGAACGGATCGGGCTGAAATTTGGCATATAGGTAAATACATAGCTATTATGACGTAGACATCCACTAAAAAAGGATTTTGTCTAGTCCACGCGGACTAAGTCGCGGGCAAAAGCTAGTATTTCATATATTATCCGCACAATTAATTTTAAGAACCGCTTCACGCTCGACTTTTGCCAATAAAATGTTGTTACACTCAACATAAAGGAAAGGAAATTACTCCATAATGTATAATGCTACGCTGTAAATGCAATCGCAGACGCGTAAGTAGGTACACAGCATCACTAAAGTTTAACACCTGCATGTATTTAAATTAAACGGCAATATAAGTGTAGTGAATAAGCCGCGTAGCCGGCCGTACGAGTTCCCAATAATAATTATTACGCTTGCACTTTCTCCGCGGGTTTTTTCTTCGGTTTTGAACAAGTCTACGCAGGCGGCAGTCGGCAGGTCGTAGACGGAATGTCGTCATGCACCGCGGATGTCGGTAAACCGAAGATAAGCAGCCAACGTGGTATTATGTAATGCGTGATTGTGTTATCGTTCCTTCGGATTTTATGGAGCTGATTTTTCAAACTTTAAAATTTTTTAATTTTTAACAGAGTGAAAAATGTCCGGTAAATGGTTAAAAATTGCGATTGAAAAATTTACTTTGTAGGCTTAGATTTAGGCTCAGTATTCGCTTTAATAAATAGGTATGGTGAATATAATGTTAAGAGTACGGATGACCGAGCTTTGCTCGGTATTTTTTTTTGATAAATCGTGTTTTTTGGAAATTATATTTAAATACGAATTACATACTGATGAAATATGAATAATATTTTTCGATCTTACCGACATAACAAGTACAAAACAATAAAAAAACAGATCAGAGAAACAGAGATAGAGAAGAATCTTAAAAGCACACTATTGACTAATTAATTTTAGTGACAAAGTTGTACCTATGGAAACAATCTACTTTGCGTCCAGCGTTCCACAGCATAGTAGGTATGTATTACCCACTTAAATGTAACGTTTTGCTCGTTGAAAACAGCTCTTCTCAGACCTCAGTAGAATCTGCTTTTTAGTCCATTACAAGACGTATCATCATTATGAGACAACAAGTTCAAGCCTATCGTATTAGAATTTTATTTTATTAGTATCTAACTATTCGCTCACTAACTTTTATTCGTAAAGGCGTGATATACCAATTGAAAAAGTGGCCGTTAATAACTATAATTTTGTGTTCCAATTCAGAGGTTATCGTGCGGCCGAGTTTCGTACATCTGCTAGGTACATGAAGACTTCCTGCTTCTGCTAGAGATTTTAATGCGGAGGTCAGTGACCCGAGATCAAAGTGCAACATGATCATAATCAACGTGATCACGTTCGTGTAATAGCAGGAAGAGTGATGAGTCGATGCTTGTCTCGTAACGAGTCATTGTTATCGACGATTACTATTTTTTACAGGAAAATTGCTTTCATCTTCAGGAAATTGTGTGTATTATATTGGTAGGTAGGTTGTAGTTTTAGCGTTGGCAATGCCAAGTTAATTAAACACCCTCTCGCGCCTCGTTTTGTAAGTTGATGGTGCGTACCTACTGCGTATGATACGGTATGGCACCGAAGTATATTCTAGATTTGCCATTCTAAGGAAGGAAACTCGACGGTTACACTTTTTAAAAAAAATGGCAGTCATAGCACACGAGTATATATAGTACTCTGTGGTCATAAGGTCTGCCGATAGAAGTGAAAACGAATATTTAAAATAATAATAATAAAAAAATTAAAATATAAACCTTAAAACTATAAGGTATTAAAGTTTAATTACGAATGTAGAATTTATTTTTAAGACCTGGGGGTCTACTCTCTTTCTCTCAAACGAAACTTCGCAAACGAACGTAATTAGTCGGTTATTAGACTCACACAAAATCGTTCAATCCAATAGGTCACGAAAATTGTCTATGCATCCGTACTTCTTCTGCATGTACGAAAACGAAATAGAGAGGACCATAGAGATAATATTATGTAGGAGAGGAGTTAACGAAATTTCGTTCGTTTGTTTGCGAAGTTTCGTTTTAGAGAAAGAGAGTAGACCCCCTGTTGTCTTCGTAACAACGCGAGCATGTCGGTGACGCGAATCCACAAGTTTACCCCCTACCAAGAAAAAGTGCTCAACGCGGCTTAAGAAGTTTTCACTTCAAAAACTGTAAGGACAATCTTTCAACTCAATCGGATGAAGAACTCTTGGGCATGCAGATTTCCTCACGATGTTTTCCTTCACCGTTTGAAGTATAAGTGATATCTAATTTCATAAAGCGCACATAACACCAAAAACTCAAGAGGTGCATGTCTGGGGATCCAACCCGCGACTCCGTGTAGGAGGTCGGGTGTCTGAAACTCTAAACCACTAGGCCAACACCGCTTCATATTGTATCAACCATAATGCTATGCTGATTAAAATATAATCTCATATTTACAGTTTTATTAATGCGTAGTTGTTAGAGATTGAAAACAGGTGCAATTTATTATATGAAACATGTTAACTCCGGACCTCACACCGGTTAATCAGCGAAACCGGTTTATTATAGACCGTTTTATCTAACATCTAAATGCGCCGTTTCCGGCTTCAATCTTGTGAACAAATTGGCCCTACACTGAGTATTATAAACTAGCTGACCCCCCCGGTTTCGTTTGGTTGGGCTGTATGAAAATATTTTTTAAATGTCTAAGAGAGAAAAACTTCGCTACAAAATTTCAATATTAATATTTTGAAGAATCAAGAATCTTCAAAAATTACAAAAATGGCCCAGTTTTACCGTCATTATCAGTCTTTCCGCAAACTTTGCCGAATATAATTTAAAAACAAATATACTGACAAAGCCATCATTTTCAAAATCGGTCCAGGTTTGATGGAGTAAAAAGCCGCATGGTATCCTTTCCGATTTGATATTCCGGTACCTATAAAAAGTAGCATATGACCTTCTTCGAAATGCAACTTATTTCTGTACCTACCGTAAAAATCGGTTGAACTGGTGGGCCGTCAAAGTCTGGCAGACGGACAGACAGACACTTTTACATAAATAACTTTAGTATTGATAATATCTAAGTCCGTGGGAACTCCCAACTCAAACTGAGCTCATCTATATTTTTCAACCTTTTATTTAACTCGCAATGTTTGTGGGTTTTTTGAGGTTAAAATTTTAAAACAGTTATCCCCCCAACTGATTGAGCTGAAATTTTGAGCACGTTTAGTTTTGATGACAATGCATGATAAGCTAAGTGACGTAATTCTAAATCCAATATGGCGGACTCCCAAAGATGGCTTAGGTACTATGTAGTTATATTTTATGCACCTCCATGATATGGATATCAACTATGTATTGGGTATGGGTTTGCTGAGAATAAAACGAAATATAAAATTACGTCACAATAAATTCAATATGGCGGACGATAAAAGCTTGTTGCAGTATGCGTAAAATCTTGGAACATTCTCCACCTACGACTATCAACCACATCCTGCCGATTCAGCAACCGTAGGACGGATTCTGAACGTTTAGCAGATTTAGCTGCCATCTCGCCACTTGCTTCCTGTTAGCCAATGAATGATACTTCAGTCTTCAATGCTGTTAGCGTAATCTTGTGAGAATTATCTTAATCCCAGCTTGCCACGAAAAATTTGTGTATATACTAACAGCTATGCTGCCGGTTTAGTCAACGTGTATTTAGGTTTCGAAAATCCCTTAGAAACTCTTTGCTATTCCGGAATAAAAAAACAATTATCAAGTTTTTCAAGATTTAAGTTATCTCTGAGTTGAGCTGAGTTACTTTAGCATTTTTTTTAAGTACCTGATCTAGTAATTAAAATTGTAGCTTATCCATAAACGAAAAAAAATATGAACTTGGAAAAAGTCTGTTATCCCAAGTTTACTGTAATAAATGTACAATGTATACCAGCTACTGTCTGGTAATGTTTGTCAACCAACTGATGAAATATTTCATATAGGTAGGTTCTACAAATAAATAATTAAGTAATAAATGATTTTTTTTACTACTTTAGTGTAAAAGTCAAACAAGTTGGTAAGTAGACCTGTTTTCGATAAAAGACAGAAGTTTACTACCTCAAATAGGTGCGATAAAGCTTATTATCGAGTGAGTAAAGTGAAAGACAAATCTGACGTTAATATTGATGTTAGATCATTTAAATTTAACCTGATAAGTAGGCTCTGCTCCGGGCATAAGCTTGTTTATGACTTATTGAGGTCTTAAGTATTTGTTATTTTGTCATACATAATTTGCATATTGGGTCATTTCATGTTTATATGATTTATATGACATGATAAATAAATACAGCTCTACTGATATATTGTGCCTTAGTTGCCAAAATAAAGAATTTATTTATTTATTGTTTTCTTACCTCGACTTGGAGGGAGCACTGCCATGCCCCCTAATATGGTGGTTTTAAAAGAATTAGTATTCTGTTATTGTATTTTAGAATTAGCACATGCCCGTAACTTCGTCTGGTGGGAGTGCAGTTGTTTTTTTTTTTTCGTTGGAAAATCTCGAAACATTAATTGGGGGTTGTAGTCTACCAGCTAGCGGCTTGAGCTGTTCATTAATGTGGCATGCAGAGTAATAGCATAAAGTAATCACGCGAAAAGATTTTGAACCATTTTGGCTAGAAATTTGGGCACTTCTCGATTAGCCTGAAAACTCGCTCGGCAAAAGCCGAAGTTTTAATTTTGGACCGAGCGCTCTGGCCATTTCTGAGGTTTGCCTAGGCCAATCGCGATGCGCCCGCACATTGGCTTTAAGGAGGCCATACACGTAAGGGTTTGCATGATGGTTTTAGCCGTACATGCATAACCAACAGGTATAACCGAGTTTCATATAACACATACACGTTAGGGTTTGCATGCACAGTTTTGCCATAAACTCTCAGTTGGAGCTACGTGACGAACTGTGAAGGACAGTTCTAAGTACTGTGTACCGTGTACGGTATACCAAACTTAACAATGGACGATGGCGATGTGATAGCTATACTTGGCATAACACGTCTTGTTCTACAGAACAAAAAAAGAAAAATCATCGTATTTTTTTTTCTCTCGTCTAACGTTACTTACTACGTAACGTACTAGTGATTCGCCCCGAACTGAGACCTCGCAGTATCCATACGATAGTTTTAACTATATATTGTAATAGTTAACTTGCGAGCATGTCTAGATGCGCGCTCATATTTACGTTCATAGACATCATCAGTACTATCAGTAGGCTATTTTTTAATTCCACGTAAGATGGTGCTAACGTCTATATTATTTGTAAGCACAAACGAATAAACTTTAACAGAGGGCCATTTATTGACATCATTGTGAAGTTTTGTTAAAAATACTGAAGCTCATTAAAAATTAAATAATTTAGTTTACTTATAATATTTATCTAATTTTATATACATTTTATATGGTACTATACATTTGTACAGGATATAATTTAAATAATTGATCAAGTTTCAGCCTCAGCCTTTCAGAAAATTGAGAGTTCTAAGGTCAACTTTGGACGTTAGAAAATCTCCACTTTGAAAGCCCCCCATTTCGTCAATTTTACAACAACAAACTGAGAACTGTGCAGGCATGCTCGCCGGGACGCCACACACGCTCGGTCATGCTCGCGCGCAAACGTAACCGAGCGGCAAAAAATATCAATTTTGATATTTGCTTGGTTGCATGTACATGCGCCTATGACTGTACAGTTTTATCACATACACGCTAGGGTTTGCCTGTCGGTTATGCATGTACGGCTAAAACCATCATGCAAACCCTTACGTGTATGGCCTCCTTTAGACTATAACATATAGACGACATAAAATGCCTCATTCAAAATGACGTGTGATCTAAGATTACATTTCCGCGTGGTTGGGCACCTTTCGTAGCGAAATTCTTCAGTACGAAGATATCGGATATTTTCTATAGTTCTGTGAAATATGCCATATGAGACGCTCTCGGTAGGAACGCAAAGGTACATATGGATATGAAACAAAAACTCATAGGTATAATATGTAGGTTAGGTGTCGTCTACCTTATTGTTATTTAAAAATAAACTTTGTTTAGGCACAAATAAACTTGCATCCTAGTGACATTTTACTAAATCTACATAAAAAATCGATGCAGACTATAAGTCGCTGGAATGAGTACCTCGTTACAAAATAATAAATACCTAAATTGCCTGAGTATTTCGTTTAAAAGAAATAGTAATGATCAATGTGCATGAACAGAAATATATTATAACGCAATGAATCAGTAAAAATGCTGAAACCCATTACAAAGTTCATCTCTACTGTGCCTCGAGAGTGATAACCATTATAATGTCGGCATTTTAAGTGATAGACAAAAAGTCGTAGTTCACACAAAAATGTCGTAAAACAAAATGTTACTGATAAAGCTATCTATACGCTCTCTAAATGTAAAATTATGGTCACATTGAGGCTAATTCTGTTGTACACAATCTCTAAACTAAACTAAAAGGACAGCATTAAATAGATTGCTAACCCTTTCATAATACTCCCTGCGGAAAGGGACAGAACTAGATTTAGAGCTGTCATTTTGGCTTAGTTTAGAGACTGTGTTATTCAGAATTGGTCACCTTGACTACAGCATTTAAATAAGCTAAGTTAATAATAATTCTGGACCCCCAAAATCATCAACGCCAGCGTGGTAGGCCGCGGCTACGATGGCGCGATGAATTAGACAAATTCTTAGTTGAGTGGCCCATCGAAGCACAACTTAAGGAGATGTGGAAAAATCGGAGGGAGACCTTTGCCCAGTCGTGGGGCAGTACAGGCTAGATTAGATTAGATTAGAAGTTAATAACATACTTATACACATACTTACCTATAGATAAGTTAAGTGTGTAGAAAGTAGAACGCTGACTTACCATGAACAGATGAAATGGACAAAATCCTTACAATTCTTTAAATTATTATATGCGATGTACAATGTTCATGATAGACCTAAATTGTAATTATAATTATTGTAATTGTAATTAATATGTAACGGAACGGAACGGAATCCAAAACGGATGATCTTTCAAAAGGATATACCTATTTAAAACGTGTAACGATATAGTACGAGTAAAAGTTATATAATTTCCCGCCAAAATTTCACCTCGACATAGGAGCTAATATCGATTTGTCATACAACAAAATAATATAATTATAGAGAGCGAAACTTAATCGATATTTTATGTTAATTAGGTGCTAACTTAATTTCATATTTAATTAATAGTTTCGAACTTTCGTTATGTTTGTATGTGAATTTAGAGTGTGATTTAAATTGTTTGTTGCTTTCCGTCGATTCGATCCGGCAGCGGCGTCTCGAATCAATACATAAAAAGTAAAAACGAAAACATCGATAGATTATTGAATACATAATCTTTATCTATCTATCCAAAAGGGATGTTCACCAAAAAAGACACGAAGCGGATTTTTAAAATAAGTTCAAAAACGGTCAAAAAAGAAAGAGATTTTTACTGGGGCAGTCCCGATCCTAGAAAGGGATTATATAATAGCACCATTGATCTTATCTTCTACATTTTAAAATAGTGGAAATCTCGATGAAATCAGTTTAATAATTTTCAAAAAAACAGGTAAAAATACGAAGTTAACATAGTTTTAAATAATCTTTATTAACTCTTATCTAAAACATAGAATAACTCTACTTTCTACTAAGTAGAGCGCCATGAAAAGTTTAAAATTAGGTGCTAATGATATAATTACTAAGCAACATTTACGAGTGTTTCCATACATGGCCACTCCGCTAAGCCAGATCACAGAGTAGGTGCGGTTGGAAAGCTACACCATAATTTCCCCATAATTGAGTTGACCCGGTTTTGACTTCTAATCTATAGTTATTAACATTAGCCTGGCATCGCGTCGATTCTATCATCATCTCTCATTATATTGCGTGCTATTTCAATTATAAATAAGCTCCAAGCCTATTATTAAAATCTGAAATTATGTAACCTTATATCACCAGTTTCTTAATTAAAATTAATATAATGCTAGCGAAATAACTTATGCTAATAGTTCGTAAACTTTAAATTAACTAAGTCTCAAGTTTAGACAAAATTGATTCAGCCATACCTTTTCATTCGTTCATCATTGGCGGCCCACAACATAACTAGTAGGTAGATATTAGAAGGGTTTAGTCCACACTGATCAATGTGAATTGGCAGATATCAAAATACTACCTACTAATTACGTATGCACTTCTCTTAAACCTAATAGGCATAGGTGTCTGTACTAAGAACGTAGAACCACAGAATAGGTAATAGTACGCTGTAGTAGAACGACAGAAATAGACCGGCGCCTGTACCTTATTAGATCGTGTCATTAGAAGTGCAGGCACATTAAAATATATGCATTACGCTCATAGTAGGCGACACAAGAACAGCTCAAACAACTTACAACAATATAACAGCAGATAGACCGTCTGCAGTAACGTGTAACGTTCTGTTAAACTACAGTGAAAAAAAAACCGGCCAAGTGCGAGTTGGACTCGCGCACCGAGGGTTCCGTACATGTGATTTGGTTACAGCATAAAGGTATTACAGACTTGAGTATTTGATATGAATTTCAATTTAATACCTCTACGCGTTCATAAGGAAAGGGGTAGTAAGTTTAAAATTATTCAAAATATTATATGATGTAACTAAAATAAATTTATGCTTTTCGCAATTTTTCCTTTATCTGTGCTTCGTACCAAATTTCAAGATTCTGAGTTCACGGGAAGTACCCTGTAGGTTTTGATTCCCTTGTGAGTGTCGAAAATTTGCAGCATAAACAAACGGCTGTATCTTTTGATTGCGTTGGCTTAGGAGTTTGATTTTTTCACAGCTCCAGGGTCAGTGGACCTGAATATTTGATATGAATTTCAGCTTGATACCTCCATGCGTTCCTGAGAAGGGTCTTGACAGATAGACGGACAACAAAGTGATCCTATAAGGGTTCCATTTTTTTCCTTTTGAGGTACGGAACCCTAAAAACTGAACCGTTCACCTGAACGCAGCTGCATATTCCATAACGAGCGAGAATCGAATCAGTTAATTAGAACAGGGTTGGAAATAACAGTTCATATTGTATAAAAACTTAATGCATTCTATATTTATAGTTGCTCATAACGGGCTGGAGTTCCCACGATGAAGATCTTCCCAGAATAAGGACGCCCAGTAAAAAAGTTATTGTCTGACAAATATGGTGCTCACCGAGCGTGGAGCTTGGTCGTGTTATACTGATCTTTTTTCTCTATTTTGGAATTGTTCTATGGACGACAATAGTAAGGCTATATGGGTACCTATAGATGATCAATGAAGGCCTACATTGTTGTGATTATATAGGATGAGAATAAATATCTAGATAAGTGCCCACAACACAAACATTGAAGAAATCTCTAACAAATAGGTATGATAAATAAAAAAACGTATGAAATAAATATGTATGTCATACAACACGCTAGTTAGCGCGACGAATGTTTTATGTGTTCCTGCTCCTAGATTTGCCAAAGTGACAAACTTAAACATGTTTTTATTTATTCATTAAACTTTAAAAATTGCATCTACCACTGGTTCGGAATGGCATATCTACCGAGAAGAACCAACAAGAAACTCGATGACAGTCTTGAAATGCGATGTTGCAACATTTCTGTCTCCCTTCTTTTCGTAGATTAGAGTAATTCAGCCCCTTATTTTATTGCTCTTTATAACTTGGACTATCAAAGTTTTAATAAATTATTTTAGTTTGATATGTCCTGATTGCTTTCTCCAAACGATGTTTATCATAGATCAACTAACGGCGTAGTTGTGGATGCAAACCACAATGTCATCGCTTGCATAACACTACTTTACGGTACCAGTGTCAGGTTACTAAGTGAGAATCGAAGAGGAAATAGCTCTTGTTCAGGTTTCTCTTTAATGGCCCCACGCTACAATTATAAACGTAGAATTTAAAAGCGCTTTCCACGAGATTTTCTCTTCCCGGAAAGGAAATGTTTGTATAACGTTTAACCCATATTTTGAAGTAAATTGTTGTGTTATACTTTACTTTACTCTAGATTTTTTTGATAAAATATCAAGCGGGAAAAGTTAAAAAGAAAGTTACTGGTTGTGATTCATCAATCATCAATATCATGACATATTTTATGTGTTTGATTCGTCCAAGCATTTATTTCGTCGTCGACCGATAGACGTCCACTACTAGACATAGATGGACATAGGACTTAAACCCTCTTGCATGGATTTCCACACGCCGCGGTCTGGCGCTACCTAGATCCAGAATGGTTAGGTCATAGTCCACTATGCTAGCCAATAGTGGATTAGCAGGCTTTACACAGCTTTGAAAACATTATTTTGAACTCTCAGGCATGCAATTTCCTCAAAATATTTTCCTTCAAAGTTAAAGCTAGTGTTATTAAAACGTACATCGCTAAGCCCGGGGATCGAACATCCGACTCACCGAATAGGAAGCCGAGCGTCTAAACCACTGGGTTTCACCGCTTTTTTAGCAATTCTATACTTACAAACGATAAAAACTCCGAAAAGTTAGAGGTGCGTACACGAACCATACCCAAGTTTTTGTCTGACTAAGTATATGCGTAGATACGAGTATATTATGTCGGTATGCTTGACTACATGATACATATTATGATGATCGCTATTCAATCAACTGTCTCGCTCTACTTAGCCCGCGTTTCACCCATTTGCATCAGCGTTAGAGGCGCAGCACTCGCAGCCGCGTCCCTCCTACCATCTAGCATTCTGCCGTTATCTGTATGCTGGTAATAAGAAACTGACTGACGAACCTATAAAATGCAGCTGAGTCCAGAATGTAGAGATTTTGCTTGACGGTTTTCTCTGTATAACGTAGACCGCCCACTAAAATAATTTACATAAATGGCACTATATCGAAGCCAGGGCAGGCCCCTTTATGCTCTAGAATCTAGTTGGTAGGACAACACAGCAACAAAAATACCTTTTGCCTGCGGAAAAAAAGTTACCTATTCTACCTGTATATTTTCCAGTTGAGTATAATAATACAATAATATTGAAAAGAAGTAATAAACAGACAAAGTTTTATGATATAATATTGTATTGTATTGAAATTCTCAATCTCAATCCTAAATGTCTAAACTTCAAATGTAAGATGAAAGATCTATCTATCTGATATCTATACCTACACCACAGTCCACAACCTATTTCAAATGATAGGAGAGCGTCAAAATAACCGAAGAAAAATGCTGTTTTTAGAACGCTGTTTAAGAGAGACAGTTCTTTGAGTGCCGGTGTGATTCCCCCCTTATGTCCAAATAATATTATGATCGCTTTCATCAAAACTTTCAGACTTTTGTTTGCAATCTTCAATTTTGCAGTTGAGCTATCGAGTCTCAAATTACTAATGCTCCAATCAAATTATAGCTCATATAAATCATAGAGCAGAGAGTTGTCATATTATTATTTAGAGGCGTTGATATTGCGAAACGGCGTCAACCTAACTGCTAAACAATTACCATTATAGTGCTTTTTGTCATTCAGTAAATTGGTGCATTTCTACTTATACCCTGTGAATTATGTCACGGTTATTATCATCTTCCGTATGGATATCGCAATTATAATATTAGTATGGATAGTGGATACCCTATAATAATATTAGGATGGATGCCTATACTAATACCCATACCCATAAAGTGTGTCAGTCTATCTGCCTGTCTGACTGCTACGCTTTAACGGCCCATCTATTCTACCGATTTTGATGAAATTTGAATGAATGAAACATTAGCTGCTTTTTAAAATTAAGGAGTTCCCGTGGGAATTAAAGAAACTTATTAGTTGCGGGTCATCTAGTTAATCATATTTTGGCGTGACGCTTACGCGTATAGCACAAGTTAACGCTTTTGAACTCAGTAGCGGACCGATCGCCTTGTGCTATGTAAGCGTCTGCGTGCTAAAGGCGTTATAGGAGTAAAAGGTATTGTAAGGCAAGTTAAACTATTTATAAATTGTTGACTTATGATAGGGGCGCTATTTTAGCGTGTAATGTATGAAGTCAGTCTCTGGATTAAAACTCAATGATATAAAGTGATGCGAGATCAAGAAAGACACGCGACTCGACTCGCTTCGGCGATCTCCTCGATCGACATGATTCACATTACGCCGTAGCTTTCTTGGACAATAATATTATCTATGTAATCTGGAGATAACGTCGATGGAAGAATAGTGACCTGAACCCTCGGACCAACCTCCAATCAGAACCAGTATCTGATTGATAGTTAAGTCAACTACTGACCGAAGTAGGAGCAAAGAATCGCGTAGCGTAGCTTATTAATAACAGCTCTCACATTCTATCTACCAAATTAAAGAGATCTTAAAAGAAAGGGAGCAACCCTCTTTATCTATCATGGTATAGGTAGGAAGTTTATTTTGTATAAAAATTGAATGTTTATTCCGATTTCCTACTGAGTATACGAAGAGGTACGACTCCCCACTAAGTGGGCAGACGATGTTAAGCTGGGAGCCGTTGCTGGAAGGAAACATCATATGGCCGAGTCCTGGGGAAATCTATGCATGAGGCCTTCGTCCAGCTGCAGGGGAAGTCTATCGGTTGAGAGTGATGAGACAGCGACACGAAACTTGTAATTTGAACCTAAATACATCTGTAGTTTAGGTTCAGATTCGAATATGTACTTTTTTTTAAACTTGCATTTGACCATTTACTTATACCAATGTTTCTTTTTCCACAGGATGAGTTGGAGACCCTGCGCTCAAAATTGGAAAAAGTTGAAGGTGAACGAACACATTACAAGAACGAGACGGAAAAACTCGAAAATAAGGTATGTCCTTACTCGCATTACTCATTAACAGAATTAATTACTAAGATATAATTATAATACCTACCTATATCCATAATACTACTATATCCACGGACTTACAAGTAAAGGAAAACAATGATTATGGTGCTAGGGGTTATTCAAATAAGCTTTTACAAGTGCTTTTGAATCATCAAATGAACCTATCACTGAGTCGGAATGTCTGTGCTACCGGGAGGGTAGGAGGGCCGAGGGTTATTCCGACTCAATGTTCCTACTATTAAAATGGTGTGCAGTCTACCGGGGCAGCTTGTCGATCAGTACCAGAGGCACCAGAGGCCCAATTGCATAAGCAAATCGAAATCATTTGACTGCTTAAAACGTATTACTCGAACTGTATAAGGAGTTCATGCATGCTTTTTGACTTGCAGGC
Source organism: Erebia ligea (assembly GCA_917051295.2). Taxonomy (NCBI): domain Eukaryota; kingdom Metazoa; phylum Arthropoda; class Insecta; order Lepidoptera; family Nymphalidae; genus Erebia; species Erebia ligea. The sequence continues at coordinate 14,660,679 of OU785228.1, forward strand.
ATCTGTGAACTCCTTAAACAGGTCGAATTATCCGTTTGACAAACAATTACGATTTCCTTACAGAATCGGGGGGCTAGCATTCACAGCAACCTAAATTAAACTGCAATGCTATTGACGTATGTCTGATTCTGCACTTCAGAACTTCACTTCAATATATTACCTACCTGATTAAAAATCTCTATGACCACCAATAACTTAAAAAAACGTTATAGGTTTATAGAAATGTTTAAGAATTTCCAATAGTCGACATATTAAAATCAATGTTACAATTCGTATCAGACCTCTCAATTTCCATGCAACATGCCCCAAGCTATAAGGGCCGATGTATTCATATGCCAATCTCGGTCAATCTATAAAAATAATCATGCACGTTCTTTTTCTATAACATGCGAGTAGCGCGAGTACCGACTGTATCTACTCGTACCTACAAGTATATTCAAAGTACACTGCAGAGCTTTTATTTTGAGTAACTGATGGTTCCAACTTTCTTTCATGTGTTATTGTAACGAAGAACCTATACGCACTTATAAATAGATACATCCGTCATAATATTAAAAATCTATACTTCTATGCTAATATTCTAGATGCGAAAGTTTGGATGGATGGATGGATGGATGTTTGTTATTCCAGCACGCCAGAACGGCTGAACGGATCTGGATGAATTAATTTGGCACAGAGATAGATTATAGTCTGGAATTTATGGCCCGACCCGGGACTCGAACCCGGGACCTCGTCAGCCGCAGTCAAACATGCTAACCACTAGACAAAGGACTACGAGGGAGGACGAGGCAAAAATTTTAATGCAGCTCAATAAACTGTAGCCTCTTCACATAAGACATTACAGGTAAACAGGTAAACAATGGCACAGGTCAATAGCGCCAATATTCCAAATGTTTTAATACAGGATACACAGGTGTTTCATTTGCTTAGGTGAGCAAAAAATTGCGTCTCAGACATATTAAAAAGTAGTTTTATAAATATGACAACCAGTTTACCAGTAAGATAGGTATCTTACTGGTAAACATTTTTTAGGTAAAAACTAGGATATTTTAGCAAAATTTATGGTACAGCTACATCAGAATAGTTTGCTTCTAATCATGCTATGTATTTTTCACAGACTTAAAAGGTAAATAGCACGCAGATAATAATATCTTGTAGGAACGACGTCCTTTAATTTGATGTCAACTAATGTTAAGAAGCTGGTTAGTTGGTGTACTTCTTTATTAAATTGATTTATGCAATAATATTCCATCGCTCTGCGTACTGGCACATCTCTTACGTATCAAAATAAACTGCCTATAACCATTAGGCGGTAGTGGTGGCGTCCTTTGGGACAGGCCTATGTTCAGATGTGGACGTCCGCATTATATGATTTTTGATATGATATGAAGCTTTAAATTCTGCGTGAAACACACGTATTCGAAGACGAAAGCTTAAATTCAAGTCAGGTCAATGATTTCATATGTGAGTCAAACAAAAATATCATCCAGAAGATCTTGCCCTTGAACTTAGCTTAAAGTTTGAACACATCATTAATGCAGTACCAACTTAATGCTTAAACGTGAATCCACCAGCTGCTATAGTCCCGTCAATCAAGCGAGAACTTAAGCCTTTAACATACACAATTATTATTATGTTAGGGAAACCTCATACAGAACGCGCGCATATAGGTAAACGATTTGTGACACAAATAATTGTACTGCATAAGAATCATGGTAAATCATTAAATCAAATCAAGAATCGAATCCAATCAAGAATCATGCCAAACTTAGGCCAACTTTTAGTAAGCAAATGAGTGTAAAAATTACATAAGTGATTTTATTTTGGTTAAAGGGAACTAACTATAAGGTTGAGATATTATAGAGCGTGCTTTGAGTTTACTCAGACTATTTCAGTTATAAGAACTCCAGGCATGAGCAAAGACAAATAACGCTTCATAGAACTTGCCTAATCTTTCTACACTCATGAGCTTAACAACCAGCGACCAACGTACCATAAAAGCACGACAAGTCAACAGTAGCGCGGTTTTGTGTGAACACTTCGCAGTGTGAATGCATTTATACATTTCCTAATATTGCATATTGTACGATCCGCGTTAGACACGCTTCAGTCGCGCGTTTTGTGTGCATCAGGCTTAAGCTTACGTCTCATCGTATACTGTTTTTTACTGAACCAGAAAATCCAGTATCTTCTCCGAGACAGGTTTTATGTAAGCGTCACAATAAACTTGAAGTTCCTAATGAGCGTTCGAAGTCGCTGGCTAGCATCCGGCGGTGCTGGGTTTGGCTTTCTTTGCTGCAATAAACAACACGGCAGGTGATGTCGCCTTTTAGAAGTTGGGGAACGAGTTAGTTATTTTTACAAGCGAAGAAGTTTATTTTGTATAATAATACTAGCTGATGCCCGCGACTTCGTCCGCGTGGATTGAGGTTTTTTGGTTCCCGCGGGAACTCTTTAATTTTCCGGGATAAAAAGTAGCCTATGTGCTATTCCAGACTATAATCTATCTCTGTTCCAAATTTCATCCAGATCCGTTCATCCGTTGGAGCGTGATTGAGTAACAAACATACATCCATACATCCAAACTTTCGCATTTATAATACATATTTATTTGATTAAGAATAATGATGTCTTGGTAGGTACCTACATCCAAATTCCAATCCTTCCAATGGGGCTAATTCTGTATTGCACAGGCGGTAAAAATGATTGCTACAGTGTAACGAACGTAATCCTATACCAACTTCGTTATAGCAGCCTATTAAGTATTCTGTGGTAGAAGTTAGTATTCCGTGCCTACGTGATGTTGAACTCGGAAAGGCGAGTAGGTAAGAGTCCAACTAGATAGAACTGTAAAGAGCAAATGCCGCAATCACCTGTTTTACGACTATTCAAATAATTACCCTATAAATTAGGATAAGTCTGGTACTAACACTTATGGATCTATGTAGTCTGAGAAATAAAATATTCATTCATAATATATTCAATGAACTCTGTGACCTCAGATCATCGACCATACAACTAATAGACTCCTCATATAGGGCGAACACTTTCAGACAACACATCAGACTTAATAGGTCTTATATAATTCCACGCCCTTGTAACAAAACCTACCGAGTTATTTAAATATTAATTAGAGTATATCGATAATTAATTATCGATAAATAATTATTAGGAGTTAGGACCCCATCCCATTTGATTTATGATTTTTTTGACCTTGAGTAGACCAATCAGCGTTTAGTACCCCGCGCCCGCTTACTTGATTCATATTTTGACTGAATTGTTTGCATTACGAAAGCATAGTAATTAGGCGTCTATTGGTTGTGTGGTCGATGCCTCAGATGAAAAGCGCTCGTAGCACTTGAATCTAAAAGTTCACTAAAGAAAAGTTCAGTCTTTAGCGCCATCTAGTGAAACGATGGTGTACTTGGCACTGAATCAGAATGTCTGTCTTCAGTTTGTTGTGTTGATTTTGCAATCACAATCAGCAACTGCATTCGAGCGCAGATAGATGTCGCTAATGGCCGCTGAAATGTATGAAAAATAAAAAAGTTACTGAAAAGGTTGACTACTTACGATAATCAGAGAGATTAGGATGCCATTTCGCTAATTGGTACCTAGTTGCTTACGAGAAATATTTAAAACTAAATTCCAACTGCCACACGTCACTTAATCAATACTTAAGGAACTCATTAGTATAGATTTCAATACAAAATCTTATCTCATTCCTCTTTCCTTCCTTCTTAAGTAATGATTAAGCGGCTCTGAGTCTGAGTACGGCAGTAAAACCTTTTTAAGCTAAATGAAAACGACCTGCCATGTACCTATCTACCTAGTTTATTAACCTCGGTTTATGAATAGAAGTAAAATGATCAATCAATTGATCGTTAAACTGATCGATCTGATGTCTGATCAATAAATTCAGTTACATACTTGATGGCAATGTGAAATCAATTCTCTATGGAGATATACATCATTGTGTACTTATCGACTATTGCAATCGAAAACAATGGGTTTCATTATTAACCTCCGTTCAGTGAAGCGCATAGCATTAAGTATAGTGAGCTACGAGAATTTCTATCACAATCGCGTTCATCCATCATCATCATAATGATTGAGGTGATCTTCCAGACAAGACTATCACGCTTAGCATGCGGACAATGAGATATCTCGCGACGAGAGAGAGAGGGAGATGTTGTCGATGTCAACTTATTTCTCGTGTACCCTAACATACACGTACATAAGTACGGTACGTATAACGTAACGAGGCGAGTCATTTACTCGTAAGTATAACCATGTTAGATTCGGTAGACATAGAGATAGGTAACGCGAGAAAATGGGTAGACAAAATAATCAGGCACACGTCAGACACACTTTCGAGTTTATAATGTTAGTAAGTATGGATTTTTCACTAAGCAATTACTTTTACCAACTACACTTTTCCACAAACCAGAAAATCGAAGAGATTAAAAACCATCGAATTCTAAGATTAGGGCATTCTAGTTTTGCAGCTGACTGTACCGACTAGTTCTCCTTGAGTCAAAGGATTAATTTGTTCGTCCGCGAAGTAATGACGAGTTGTATATAGGAGTTTAACGGGTCGCTAGTGCTTTTTACACTTTAGCGTACCCCCAGATTTTTGAAGTGTTTGAACTAAATAATCTGAAAATTTAAAATCTTTCATTAATGTTTTCAAATACTTTCATAATGTAATAAGTAGATATTTGAATTATAGTGGACTGTGTAGTGAATGTAAAATCGAAGTTTGTGTGACTTCCATTCGTACATAAATGCGTGTAAGTACTGGTATTTTGTAGCACTAGTCATATTATTTAAGGTTTCATAATTATTTCAAAAATTAATTGTAAAGCAAGAAAAGTATTTTAGGATTCCATATCAAAATAAGGAGTCAACCTCCTAGTTCGCCTGTGCCCCACATGCCACAGCAAAACTACACAGAGATACAGTAGTACCTACCTAAATCTATATAGAAATATAAAAGCGAAATACCACTCATTCACTCACTCAGTTGGAGTTGGAAACTTGCATGAAGTTTTTGAAGTTAAAGACATGAAAATCTGCATTTAGGTTATTAGTTTTAAATAATAAAAACCTGTAAAGCTATGTAGCCGCTATAAGTAGGCCCTTTGCAGCGGGAAAATAGCACAATCTCATAGGAAATCAGATATTGTACGCGGACAAAGTCGCGGGCGACCTGTAGTTAAAATATATGGGTGAAACTATATATATGAAACAGTGATCTTCATCGATATATATATGTAGGTACTAGATGGGCCCTTTCATAGAAAAAAGTTGGGCGTCCGACCTGTGGAGCGCGCTCCACACCTGTATAAGGCTGTCCTTGTCCCCGCTATAGCGCTGTCCCGCTTTTCAGACTAGATGGCGTTTGTAAAATAGGTCCACATTCTTTGTTTCACAGGACCCGTCTATGAAAATTGAGGTCGTTGGTGATCTTGCATCTAGCATGTTGCATGCATACTAGACCTAGTATGACTACACCATGGCCTAGCAAGACACAGAACCCTTATTTGACCAGTTATGCAGTCCCTACAGAAAATGCACGTACGAGTACCTACGCTGTTTATTGCGTCGCTTGAGGGTTGTATCGATTATCGAGGTATACAATCGCCTTAAGCGTAGGTTTAATGTTCGTATCTAAGTACGTCATCTTTCACTAGTCATATTATTATAGGACCTACCACACCGAAGTGTTTCCTTGACCGAGAGATATTTATAAATAAAACGAAAAGAAAAAATAAACGTCCGTGAATGAAACGAATTATATAACTGGCTCCTCAGTAAATAGACTGAGTCAGTCGGTATGTGATGCCTAGAGTTTTCATTGTATCCTTCAATTCGTACACTTATATCATGCAGTAGTTCGAAGTTCGTTACAGCAAAGATTTTTTTTATTGTGTTCTTTTCCCAATTCTATCTAGATGACGACTCTCTCTAAGGGCCATATTAATGAACCGACATCAGCTAAGAACAGGTTTTCAAGTATTAGTCAATCTATGCTTATGACCGGTCTTAAGTAGGTACCTATAGATCAATCAATCAATTTATTTATTTTCTTAATCACTTACATTTTTACATAAATAACATTAAAACAGTAACAATAAAGGGACTGATGCTTGAGCTTTTTTTTTATCAACTACAAGTTAGCCCTTGACTTACACACCTGATGGTACCTAAGTGATGATGCAGTCTAAGATGGTAGCGGGCTTACCTGTTAGGTAACAAACCTGTGTTTCAAGACACCAGGCTCTTTCCCGAATATAATGAATAATAAAATAATATGACAATGTACGTAACAAGTGCTGTAATTGTAATTGATTTAGATTTAATATTATACTATTAGCATGCATTGCTATTATAGATAGACCGATACTTGGGAATCTGTTATTAAGTAGCTGATGGTGGGCCTAAGTCTCTAGCCTATCCTAATCACCAAAGACTGCAAAAGACGTTCCGCAAGCAGTGCATGTCCCAAATCTGAATATGCGTCTGCAGCAAGATTCGGTCGCATCGGTCGAATCGAAGAACGGTATCGCTATAATTTTTAGTAAACATACCGAAGACACCATAAATTATACCTAATAGCCGCAATCCGATTTGCAGACCTAGGTAACTAACTTCTGGACCATCACACTATCTGATAACTCCATCACCATAGTAACGTCACATTAAAATATAAACGTTGCTTCGTTAGTAAAGTTGCCAAAAATGCAGTCATTTCGATAAAAACTGCGTGAAAATACTTTGCACTGCGTAGTGAAGGTCGTTGAATGCATCTAAAAACAAAAGTATGAAAAATTTAAGATAATAATCGCTGCTAAAAATTACGGCGTGGCGGCGTAATTTTCTGCCTCTATATTTTTTTAAAAGCTACTAAAATTAATTGAATAGGTGTGGATAAGAAATGGATCTCAGGAAAGTTAGAAATAACCGTGTAAATCATACTTACCAATGTGCAAAAAATCATGTATTTTTCCTCCCTATGACATGATTCTTTGAATTCGTCATCGCATTAATCCGCGGAAGTTTTCGACAATAATACTTCACGGGATATAATAATTAAGATACGTTCCTATTTGTTTAAAATAAAAATTATTCCCAGGGCGTCCAATAAAAGGTTTTCCTATTGGACGACCCATATTACGCGCCTGGTCCCCGGATCTACCGGAAAATTTGCCTTTCGATGCATAAGTTACTCATAGAGACGTTTTTTATTTAGATGAAATTTTTGAATGTCCGTTAATAAAGTTCGAAATTGCATATCAAAAAATCTTAGTTTTTCGGTCAAAAGGCTGTAGAGACCTCTGCTACAAAGTATGAAAGTTATGTGGGTTATAAAAACTGAAATGAGAAAATAATTACAACTTAGCTTATATCCCAACGAATTCACGAGGAATTATGTAGAACGATTTATTTCATACTTTTAAAGCGAGGTATTTGTTTTTATGTTTGTGACGCATGTAAATAAATAGCTTATTAAAACGATCAGTGTGCCGTAGCTGGCACCTACTACATCAGTTCACTCAAAAAATACTAAAATCCTTTTTGAGTCAATTTTTATAAACTAGACTGATGGTGTACCAAAACAGTCCCTTTCATATCTGTGCAATTTTTCCTAAAACTGCCTCGTTGGTCTAGAACTGTAGACTCTAGTGGTCAGCATGTTCGACTGCGGCTGAGGAGGTCCCGGGTTCGAGTGCCGGGTCGGACCATAATTCGGTATTGAGATTTCTGACAAGAAATTCTCCGTGTGTCACCTCCGTGCCTCGAAGTGCACGTTAAGCTGTCGTTCCTGCGCCTGATCTCTCTCCGGTCGTATCGGATTTTCCGTCCCATTCGGCTATGAGAGTAAAGACAGAGAGTGCGCCTGTGTTTGTGCACTATAATGTCGTCCGCGCAGATGGCTGATCTCTATTTCCCGCCGTGGCCGAAATTCGGACAGGAGGAGGGAGGACATTACTATTTTTCCTAAAATATAGATAGATAGATAGATAAACTCTTTATTGGTCAAGAACAAGGACAGTAAACATCTTAAGGAAAATAAAATATGATTTTTGTGTTTCTGTTTATTGTTACTGTTCGTAGGTACGTGACGTACGTAAAAACTTACAAGTATGATCGTGGCCTATCATCTAGTAACTAGGTCTAATAATGAAACATTAAAAGGTCGCTGGCCTATGAAAAATTCGCACTAACATGTGTGCTATATATTTGATGAAGTTTTCCTCAATGTTTCAGACTTTGTATATATGAAAATCCGCGATGTAGGTCATACGTGACATGCATAAAACAACATCGTTTTGCAATTGTACACCAAATTAGAATATTTTTAACTTGCTTAAGCCTTAAGCTCCTTTCACAAAGGGCTGTGATTTCGTGACGTTAACGCCTACTTCTTAATAAACTTTAGTTTAATAAAGCTATACCTGACAGTTGATCTGCCCATAAAAAGCCCCTTCAACCAAAATATGAATAGCTGATGCCCGCGTCTTCGTCCGCGTGGAATGAGGTTTTTCGGTTCCCGCGGGTACTCTTTACTTTTATGGGATAAAAATTAGCATATGTGTTAATCTACACACTATAATCTTATAATATTCTCAATTCGACTGTATGTTTTTTTTTGTATGTATGTTCATTTTTTGCGATCATTTGATGATTCTGTTTTTGTTTGGTAGATCATACCTACTTCAGAGGTGGTCCCATGTAAATTTTATCGAAATTGATTAAGCGCTTTTTGAGATTTTTTTTAGTTTAAGTTTTTTTACTTTTTAGTTTAAGTTGGTACTTATAGCTGCTATAGTTTGGAAGTCGGTCTTGTTTTAGATGAAAGCGAATATTTATGTGTTCTATTGTTTATTAAGCCAATGAAAACCGTGATATTTAAAGATAATAATTTTATCAAAAGTTAATGTGAAAGTGGCATAACACAAGAGAGCGGAGTCGCTGCGTCCCATTAACAGATTGATTTACTTCTCCCGAAATATTCCTCTGGAATATTAAACGCTCTGACTTTGTTAATTAAAACTCAATGGACACAAAATACGTACTTCTTGAGCTTAGCGTGGCCATAAGTACCTAATAATAGTTAGTAATATTCTGTGACCATAGTGTTACCTATCATAATGAATGTTTGGATCATACCAATTGGCTTTTGGTAGCTACTTTAGGGTCATTCAGCGGACAATGGAGAAAGCTACTGCAGTTATATTGTGTGTCTACTACGTGATCAAATCAGAAATAAAGAGATTCCTTTATGAACTAATGACTGACTAGGCAGCTCAACGGGTTTCGAAGCTCCCAGCTGAAATGGCAATGGGTGAGACACAATATTATGTTCGAAGGACCCAGAGACGTTGGGGTTGCAAAGGTGCTGAAATTGTTTTGACAGACCAGACATTAGGTGGACAGGCAACATCCAACGAATAAGAGACGCGCGATTATAACGTAAGTAATTACAAAATCCTAAGTCCAGCTGTGGACGTCAAACAGTTTGTCGGGAGCGTATGTTCTGCTCGACCGATGCAATAGGAAGATCTTCCTCCGAGCCGGTGTCATGCTCGGGGCTGCCAGCTGGGCCAACTGTTGTAGGTTGAAAGTTCTATATATTATAGTCTAATTCCGAAAGAACTTCGTTATCGTGATTCAGGCGGCGGCACGCGATTGGCTAACGTGGCCGCGTCATGTTACGTCATCCATGTAGGTATGTGTGCACCTACATTACTCTCCCTCTTACTGAAAGTTGTTGAGCATCCAATGCGGCGGCGTCTGAGCATCCAGTGTAGCGGGACCCGTGTAACATTCATGCGTAGCATCCAGAGTAGGTGGCGTTGTGGCAGGCTCGTACTATTCTGATGCTGTATGTGACCCCATTATTGCTGCGTTACTTGCTGACCCGCTGTGTTCGTCTGATGCTGTGCTGTCGACCCGTCTGTGTCTGATGCAGTGCTGACGACTTATAAATGTTTACTTTTTGTTCTTGACTTTTGATTTTGACTGTTGACTCCATCCATGACTTTGACTTGTTTGGTGTTGCTTGTCGGTGGTCACCAATGTCGGGAGCGTATGTTGTGCTCGACCGATGCAATAGGAAGATCTTCCTCCGAGCCGGTGTCATGCTCGGGGCTGCCAGCTGGGCCAACTGTTGTAGGTTGAAAGTTCTATATATTATAGTCCAATTCCGAAAAACTTCGTTATCGTGATTCAGGCGGCGGCACGCGATTGGCTAACGTGGCCGCGTCATGTTACGTCATCCATGTAGGTATGTGTGCACCTACAAGTTGATGACGACGAGTTGAAAACAAATTTCTATGGTAGAGGTTAAATTTATTCTTAACTAGACAACTACAACTACAGAACTACAAATATCTCCTCGGATAATTGCGCGTAACATTCGTCAAAATAACTCAAGGACTTACCAGTTCAAATACACTCGAAACGTAACTACAAACTGAGTTATAGTTGAATCTACAGTTAATATTCCCTACACAAGTATTATATTAAACCCAGATAGGTACATAATTAACATACTTAGCGAGTATGCATAATACAGTTCGGAAATTTATTTTTAAATCCCTTAGTTTAAAAGAACATGAACGGGACTAGCTTAGAATGTTTTGTTCCTTTATGTACGCAATGTAATATGTCCTCGCAATTTGAAATTGAAAATGCGTCTCCATTAATTACCTAAGCAAAACACTGCTATCTCGCGCTCTCCTATTATGATGCCTAATTACGATTAAGCAATGATCCGGTCATTGATGTAGAATTTTAGTACGAGACCTCCGATCTAAGCTGGAGCGTGCTTGTTTAGAAGATAAATTTAAAAAAATTGTAAAACATTCACCTGTACTTGTCGTATTATTATACTAGCTATATACTAGTGATGCTCGCGACTTCATCCGTGTGAATAAAGTTTTTTTTTAAAGTGATCATGTTTAGAGGGTAATTTTCCAGGATGAAAGTATTTTATATTATGTTATTCCCTGGGATGGTCCCTTGGAAGCTATCTGAGCTCCGTATACCTACTTACCAAAATTTCGTTTATAAACGCCTCCGTATTACAGTATTTTTTTACAGTCCACAGTTCGTCGTCATAATTAAATGGACACGACAGTAGATATTCTTATGTAATCAAGATAGGTCTACAAACCGTATGAATATAAATCAGATTTTTTGTAGTGTTCGTAACACAACAAAAAGCTTCGATTGTTTATGTAATTTGTATCCTACACCCACAACTGATATTTTGTAGCTTAGCACCAAAATTGTTTTTTTTCTAGTCTAGTACCTACGTACTATACTATATAATAGTCTGAGTCAACTCAGGTCAACAATAAACCTGTATTAAAAAATTGACTCTTTTGTCCCCAAAATCAACAGTGGGCGATAATAAAAATTGATGACGCAGCAGAGCATTTATTTTAGTCGCATATGTTTAAGTAGTTTGCATGCCGAAATTCATTGCATAGAATTTTCCTAGACACTTTCTGTTCCACAACTTTTGTCTTGTGGTTCCGCTAAAGCTAGTAAATGCTGCTAAATAATGTTTCACGCACGAAATAGAACGCTTTTTTCGTAGAGTTTTCTCAATTATTCGAAGTGGCTTAAATCCGCCTAGGCCAATCGCATACACTTGCTGCTTAGCAGGGACAGAGATAAAGAATTAAAACCGTGTTAAAGTTAATAAAAACCGGCCAAGTGCGAGTCGGACTCGCGCACCGAGGGTTCCGTACAAACCTGTAGTAAGTTTTACGATTTATGACTTATTAAAAATAACGTTTGTTGTATGGGAGCCCCCCTTTAATATTTACTTTATTGATATTTAATTATTTATTTTGAAAGGTAATATACAAGTTAATATTCTGTGAAAATTTGAACCGTCTACCTGTTACCGTTTTTAGGGTTCCGTACCCAAAGGGTAAAAACGGGACCCTATTACTAAGACTCCGCTGTCTGTCTGTCTGTCTGTCTGTCTGTCTCCAGGCTGTATCTCATAAACCGTGATAGCTAGAAAGCTGAAATTTTCACAAATGATGTATTTCCGTTGCCGCTATAACAACAAATACTAAAAATTAAAAAAATATATATATTAAGGGGGGTCCCCATACAATAAACGTGTTTTTTTCGTATTTTTTTGCTCAATATTAAAAACGGTAACAGGTAGACGGTTCAAATTTTCACAGAATATTAACTTGTATATTACCTTTCAAAATAAATAATTAAATATCAATAAAGTAAATATTAAAGGGGGGCTCCCATACAACAAACGTAATTTTTTGATATTACCTTTAATAAACCTCTACAAACTAAGTTAGTTTTGCGGTTCATTTCGTCTTGTTTTTAATACGTCATAAATCGTAAAACTTACTACAGGTTTACACGGAACCCTCGGTGCGCGAGTCCGACTCGCACTTGGCCGGTTTTTTTAATATTGAGCAAAAAAATACGAAAAAAACACGTTTATTGTATGGGGACCCCCCTTAATATATATATTTTTTTAATTTTTAGTATTTGTTGTTATAGCGGCAACGGAAATACATCATTTGTGAAAATTTCAGCTTTCTAGCTATCACGGTTTATGAGATACAGCCTGGAGACAGACAGACAGACAGACAGACAGACAGCGGAGTCTTAGTAATAGGGTCCCGTTTTTACCCTTTGGGTACGGAACCCTAAAAACCCCTAAAATTAATAAAAATTTATATTATTTGCTGTAAAAAGCCAAACTAAAATAAAGAGCATTATTCTGTTGATAGGTTGTCGACCGTCGTGGGTCTCTTTGTCACTTTTTCGTGCCTATGTGACGTGTCTCCTGTGTTCACAATTTGCTATCCCATGCAAAATGAGAATCTAATTGCCTGTAGACTCTGTCGCATTTAAACTTGTAGTTAGTGTGATCTTATACTGTTACGGAATTGCGTAATTCGTACAAATCTGTGACGGATGTGAGATCATTTGGGTGTACGGAGCGGCGCGGCCGTGCAACAAGCATTGGCAGCCGTCTATGCGCTATCTATTTCTTATTCGATTAATCCGACTTTTATACCTACTTGCCTGCTTGTATCAGTCAGTTTAATATATCGTTTATTGGACTATGGTATTTTGTGGTGAAATTTCAAGTGGGTTTGCAATATTTAATGGCAAACCGAAAATCTACTCCAACTCAATCCTGCAATCGAAATTTAAGTTTTATGATACATACAAAAAATACAATATGAAGTAGTAGTGCATGCGGCCTCTGCAGATAGATACCTTTATTTTCTGTTATCGAATTTTTTTAATAAACGAAATTAAGAAATACATTAGTAGCTTAGCTTGTAGAGATAATGGAAAATGATTTAGAATAATTGATTTAGGAAAGCGTTCAAATTTTCCGCGATAATTTCGTGCCATTAATATTACATCTGCTATAAATTCAAACAACAGCATTAACCCTACAATAATTTAAACCAAAATTAATTGGCACTATTTACATCGTTATGTTCCGACAGCAGTAGAGAAATTACTTGGCAAAACGGATACTACTTATTTTTACCGAAGGATCATAATGTAACAAGAACCTTTCCAGTTCTTGTTAGTTTCTTGTAATGTAAGTAAAACTGATAATAGATTTAAACAAATCATATAGATGCGGTAATCAAATTCAAAACATTTTGTTTCAAATAAACTTTAAAAAGTGCTTATCATTCGTCAAATGAATCTAGGTACCACTGGTACGGAATTCCATTCCAACCGAAAAGAAACTCGATTGTTGCTCTTGCTTAGAAAAATAATTAGAAAAGGATGTTTGAACTGTGTCCCAATAATTGGCGAAGAACAAACGACTCTCCTTCATCTTTCAGCGATTAACTTTGTTACATGTTAACCCTGAATATTACCGATATATTACAGTTCAGTTTTAGGTGTGCAGTTGATTTCGCATAGATTAGAGTAAACATCCTAACCGGACTTTAATCGATGCGGTTATATGAGACTATAAAGTACTAGCTGATGCCCGCGACTTCGTCCGCGTGGATCGAGATTTTTCGTTTCCCGCGGGAACTCCTTAATTTTCCGGGATAAAAAGTAGCCTATGTGTTATTCCAGACTATAATCTATCTCTGTGCCAAATTTCATCCAGATCCGTTCAGCCGTTGGGGCGTGATTGAGTAACAAACATCCATCCATACATCCATACATCCATCCAAACTTTCGCATTTATAATATTTATTTGATTTCGGTATTGATCATCAACATCATATCTTGAATAATAATCACTAGATGATGCACGTGACTTGGTCCGTGTGGAATAGGCTTATGGCCTATGTCCTGCCCCGGGTTGCAACCTATCTCTAGGTACCAAATTTCATCAAAATCGGTGAAACAGATAGGCCGTGAAAGCATAGCAGACATACAGACATATGTAGTGTTTATTTCGCGTTATTTGTGAATATTATGTGAGCTCTGGAATCTGCAGTTACAATATGTCCCAACTCTCAAGTCTCAACAAAATAACTGAATTATTTCTGTGATGAAAAACGTTGCTTAATGCAACCTTCATGGTTTCCGACTGCCTACTTCTGCGCATCCATTCATCTCATTTCACTTTTCAGTACGCCAGCATTTATTTTGAGATATAAGATACAGTATAAAATAAAGAAATATCATCACTGTATAAAATAACTAATGATTAACTGGAAAATTATTAATGCGTCTACGCAGTAAGAGTATGCATGAAGGACAGTTAGTGTACTTTGAAGGTTCAACAGGCGTCATTCGGAGTTGCACTTCGACATCTACGTAAACTAAAATAGTCGAGCGGCCACGACTACCCGGCGACCGAGTTAGCAGGCCGGCACAGTGCGTCCGCGGAGCCCTCTCGCGCCGGTGCTATTTTCAACCGATGTCCCGACACATAACCAGCCGCCCGCGAAACTAATACTGCACAGCGGTGAAATGGCACTGGACTTTCACCAAGGAAAACACTTCCGCTCGTGCAGGAAACGCAAGCGCAACGCGTAGACGAAAATGCCGCATGCGAGTGTAACCCCTAAAAGCAAAGGCATGAGCACCAATAAGCTGAACATTCAGATACCGGATCCAAATGTGAACGGGGCACCAACCAATGGGGCACTGTCGCCCAGTTCCAATGGGGCTCTTTCACCGCCTATTATATTGGATCCCACGCCTAAGAAACCTCCGAAACCTCCAATCGGAAGAACTATACTACCCGTGAAAAAAACTAGAACTCTTCCTATTAATTTTGAAGAAACTGTGCCACCTAAAGTCTCTACGGGGCTTCTTAACGGTAAAAAACTTTTTGCCGCTACACCTTTAAAAGAGGTCGTAACGATCCCTCAAAATTCTCCGGAAAATGGAAAATGTCTAACAACTCGTTCACCGAGTCCATCATACAAAAGGAGCATGTCGCTATCAGTGGAAACCGGTTCAATTGCGGAACTCGCAAGACGGCATGTTCCAAACAATAACCTACTAGTTTCACGGTCACCGAGCCCTTCATCATACAGTAGTGTCAGGAGTTCAGCGAGCCAGTATTCCACATGCAGCAGTAATGGCACTTTCGTCCCTCTATCCCGGTCAACTAGCATGAACTCCACGCTGTACAATAGAAGCCCGACTAGCTCCACACTTTATAACAGAAGCCCCACTCCTCGAAGATTGTATCCACAATCGTCTGATAGGTCAAATGCTGTTAACTTACAAGAATTGCGATCGAAAGAACAAGCTCCTGTGGTATTTGATGCTAATTTATCTTTCGTACTCGGATGCAAGAGACAGCCTGTAAGACAAAGATTCAAACCGATAGCAGCACACTTAGAAGAAGGAACATCTTCAAACTATCTAAGTAATAAAATTGATAACTTTTTGAAGAGAACCGACCATGTCATGGATGAGTGGAAAAGGTTGGGACACAAGGACGACCTGGATATATACTGTGATGGAAAAAGGAAAATTGGAAGATCTAAGTCAGCCACAAACATCATGATTAAAGGTTTCACTCTATTCAGCCGAACCGGAAGCAGGGCTAGCAGTGTTTGCCGATCTTCCAGAGGAATTTCTGAAGACAGAACAACTGTTTCGGAAATGGACGAGGTGAATCATAAGTATAAAAATTTTATTTCTAGAAATCGGTTTCTTTCGAGAGGTGTAATATAAATAAATGAAAACAAACGTACTATAATAAATAATCGTTGGCCGTTCGATAGTTTCACGTACTAGCCATGGCGCTTGAGACTCGATCATTATTACCGCATCAGTGGCACGCTTGCCAACAGATTTTTTTGTCTTATTCTAGTTGATTTCTTACGCTGGTTATACGAGTACAAATGCGTGGAATGTTTGGCTGTTCATCATAATATTGATAGTATCAATATTCAATAATAATTATTGTAGCATGCTAAAGATTCACGAGTAAACCTTATCGCGTGTATTTAAACTGTTTGTAAATCGAATGCGCTTGGCAAGCGTAGCTATGCGTTATATCTAATGCAGATCTATCAAATCGTTGTTAGAACTAGACCTCCCACTCGGCACCAATGCGTTCCAATTTTAGCTTATTCTCTGAGTTATTACCAAGTCGTTATCGTTCCATAATCATCATAATTTAGTGTTCTAAACAATGATATTATTTCACATTCCACTCATTCATTGACAACCTCCGTGGTGCAGTGTGTAGCGCTGTTGTCTTAACGTGCGGAGGTCCTGGGTTCGATCCCCGGCAGGTTCAATGTGGGAATTTATAATTTCTGAATTTTTTCTGGTCTGGCCTGGTGGGAGGCTTCGGCCGTGGCTAGTTACCACCCTACCGGCAAAGACGTGCCGCCAAGCGATTTAGCGTTCCGGTACGATGCCGTGTAGAAACCGAATAGGGGTATGGGTTTAATATAACTGCCATGCCCCTAACAGGTTAGCCCGCTACCATCTTAGACTGCATCATCACTTACCATCAGGTGAGATCGCAGTCAAGGGCTAACTTGTAGTGGATAAAAAAAACATTGATTCTGAACAGTATAATATGACAGATGATCCTTTGTTTACTTAAATGGATCCAGGATAAAGGTTTAAATTACGTATTTAGTATTTAACTGTTTCAATAATTGGCTCGATAGTTGATCTTCTACTTGCTTAGATCCTTTAATAAGACGTGTTGTAATATTTCATACTTCACTTCACTTCTTATATGAATGGCTTTCATCGTGCACTGGGCACAAATATTTCGCCAATGTCGCTTTAATATTTCATTATGAACGGTTTAAGTAACTTCATTGTCTATTTCAATTATTGGATCAAAAAAATGGTCGAAAATTCAAGTCTATTCTATATTTTTTTTTCTGTACTTACTTTTAATCTTTTTATATTTTTAAATCCTTTGAATGCCGCTCTGTAAAATTTACCATTAAATTCTCGTTGCACTGGATCAAAATAATTGAAAACTTGCCTTGCTCTACATTATTTATGTCATGTTTACGTCTTCAACCCGATTCGCGATGCAATAAAGTTTTGTTTTGATATTTTTTTATAGAGAAAGTTCGGAACCGTCAGTTGTTTTTGGTAATAAAAAGTGGGCAAAAATAGAACAACGTGTTCTATTTTTGTTCACTCCGTTAATAAACAAATCCTCTGTTAATAAACAAAAATGTCTTTGAATAATATGAACCTAAACGTATTTGTCTATGTGAGAAAATATTTATATCATCATACTTAACACGGAGAAAAAAATGCATCAATCATTGCTACAATCTTACCTAATTTATTGTGATTTGCTGAATGTATGGTACTATCCCTCAACTCAAAGGTTCTTGTCCATAAATAATGGATTGCAAACAGCGAAAGTCTGTAAGCCAATCAAATGATTGTGATTGTAACACTGTAGTGTCTGTCATCCTATAGGGTCTCTGACAATGTCGCGTCCCATCACATTAGATGGTTAGATATATTTGTCACTCCCATCACAGCAGTGATTGTGGCAAGAATACAAGATGTGTCATTAAATAAATTTATATAGGTATATAATGCGAATACTAGTCAGTCTGTCTGTCTGCTGCGCTTTCATGGCACGTCTTTTCAACCGATTTTGATGAAATTTGGTACAGAGATAGGTTGTGTCCTGGGAAAGAACATAGGATTTAAGCTTTACTGGCTTTAGGAAGAGTTCCCGCGGGAATCACAAAACCTTAATCCACGCGGACGAATACATTTAATACTGATTTATATATACTTAAATTATTATTTGCGTATGGACGTCCACTAATAAAGGTATTCACTATTCCCGAATGAGCTCCACTACACCTATTCCTCAGCCTCCCTCATCCATCCCATCTCATTTATTTTAATTAATTATTACCGCTGTAGAAATTATTGTAAGTACTTACTAGAAAATCTGTCATCGTGACAACTAAAAGACATGTCTGGCATCCAATGCCATCACATTTTACAAATGATTTACCCGACAGAATTCCTGACAGTTTATTTACTCTGACTGCGCCAAGTAATTTCAGTTTAAACGATTTATTTAGCATCGAATTAAAGATCGCTAGACATCGTTACCAATTACGTGGACATTCTTGTAAGGTCGCGCCAAACTTCTAGATCGTTTATGTTGGCGCAAAATTTAAAGGAGGAGGATATACAATATGTAGTTTTACTTAGACAATGCTCATTTTATTTAAACATTGTACAAAAATAATTAATGTCGAAATAAAAACAAAATAAAAAGTAAAAAGTTAACAATACGCAATCGCGTAAAAAATCTCTCAAGCAAGTGTCATTTCAGATCTTTTGGACAATTGTTTTTATCCCCTTTCAGTTTGGTTCGTCTTTTCAAATTCAATAAGTTCAATTTTCAATTAATTTCAAATCAACTTAAACAACGTGAGTGTCCCATATGTATAGTTTGCGCACGAGTTGAATGCAGAGCAAATGTATGGTGACACATACATTTACTCTGCATTGAACTCGCGCGCGAACTTGTACTTGAAAAGTTCATATTAAGTTATATCTGCAATGTTGATCCTATATCAATTAATTATCAACGTACTCGATTTAAAATACCTATAAATCTATCTATATATCTATATATACATTTAACTAAGCGACGGACATATCAATGCACAGCTTAAACCGCTGAATCTGTACATCTTGATACTTTGTATGTAGGTTTTCTCTTTATCGTAGTAGATCTATCAAAAAATCTCTCAAAATCCGTTATTCGGTACCTATCTTTAAAAAACCCTAAATCCACGCGGTTGCAGTGTCGGGCAAAGCTTGTATTTAAAAATGCGGTGTCTTTTGTTGCAGCTATCCGAAGTCGGCGGTGAGCTAGCGGAGGAGCGGGCGGCTGCGGCGCTGGCGACAGAGCGAGCTGACGCCGAGGCGGCTGAACGGCTTCGAGTGGAGAGAGACAACAGGGAGTTCCTGGCGAACAACCAACGATTGCAACAGGTAAATGGGCCTTTAAAATATTGCATGTTGATCCTAGCAAAAAAATAATATTAGGTAGTAAAGTAATAACTAATAAACTATTATGGACATAAGGTGCGATACCCGCTTTTTATTATTATAGCAGGCAGTCCTCTCTATGTTCTATCTTCTAGGCTAGCGCGTTCCAACCTAGACCTTATCGTTGCTTCACACTAATCACGGTTGTCGTCAAGCGCAAGACTGTTTTGCAATAAAAAATAATAAAGGAGCCACTCTGCAGTATATAAACACTAGCTAATGCCCGCAACTTCGTCCGCGTACCAAATACCACAACACAAGGATTCTTCGTTTCCTGTAAAATTTGTGTAATAATTTGTCAAGATCGGTTTTACGATGCTTCGACGACATTGAGTACTGACACGCGCCGGAAAAGCATTTGTGAAATTTCTGGAAATCTTTTCTTAGGAGTCTTCGTTATGAAGAACAGCGACAGGCAAAATCTCAAATTTCAGCGGCAGTAGTACCTTATAATTCAGTCCGTTTATCTATTTCTAATTTTGTTTTGTTCCAGGCATCAGAACGTCTAGAACTCGAGCTATTGCACTGGCGATCAGCAGAGAACGGCGGTGCCGAGCCGTCGGACTCTGAAGGTTCGGAGGCAGATGGCATCAGCAGCGGGGAGAAGTACAAGAGGCGATTCGAACGAGCGCACAGGGAGCTGCAACTGCTGCGCGCGCAGTTGAGGAGGCAACACGAGGACGACCTGGAGCAACTGGTCACTGTCAAGAAACAACTTGAAAAGAAGGTAGGATTTCTCTATAACTTTCAGGGGACCATACTGCCAACGCTGAAAAAACGGGCGCGGGTCGGGTCAGGTGTACGGCGGGTGAAATTCCTTGTATTTATATCAAGGATCCTTATTTATATGGACGACCCGACCCGCGCCCGCCCGTTTTGTGTTTTGCGCTTTAAAGCCATCTTGTTTTATTATTGTTGACTTTCGTGTTTTAGAATTATAATCCTTATTTTAGGAACGTCAAGTTACATGACATCAAACTGTCATTTTGGGTAATATTGCATAAGTATTAATTAAAGCGTTGGCAGTATGGCCCCAGGTTTAATGCCCGCTTATGAAATTAAAATGAAAAGAAATTATTTTACGTAGGACAAATTGTGTCACTTAGACTATACCACCGGTTTGGAAAGGATATTCTACTGGAGAGAGCCGGCAAGAAACTCAGCAGTTGCTCTTTTTTTTTTTAAAGATATGTAATATGTATGCATATAATATGTTAAAATATGTATCCTAAACATAATACGTATTACACTGAATCGTAACTTGTTTTATTCAGAGTCTAAATCAAACCGATGGAGATTGAGGTCTTGATACAAGTATTAGAACAAAATATAGATAGGTACATATAAAGGAGATCTTAATATAAGTAACTAAAATTTGATCCCCAAAAATGGTCTTTACTCAGCATAATATTATCTGTCTATCATTCTAATCTATCTGCTAGTACAGTCTCTCCGAATCACAATCTTCCTCGTATCCGATAAACCAAATGAGACGAAAGTTTTAGAAAAGGTCTTAAAACTTTAGTCGCCATTGAGCAGAGACACGTTCCGTATTAAACGATAGATTTTGTCCTCCATGGATTTAACAAATCAAAGACAATCAAACTAATTGAAAACATAAAAAAAACAAAATTAAAGTGAAATCCATGGTTAGTTTATTCGATGCACGCTTTAGCAAGCAAAATCTAGCATCAAAAATTTAGCGTTCTAATGTTTCATAGAGCTCAAGCCTCAAATGTTTTATCTCTATCCGAAACTGAGTTATCTCAGATCATCCTTGATCGCGTACTGATGCTGATAATGACATAAACCTAATGCCGATAGTATATGTACCATCAGTTTTATAATGGCATCTACACCATTCAGTATTTAGTTGTAATTATTGTATGATTTCGGTTCTACTGCTGGATATTAATGGACTTTATTATTTGCGCAAACCACGAAACTGTGCCTCATTGAACAAGTGTATGCAAAATCAGTGATGGTGGATGAAAATGAAGAGGTCAGTGCTCTTTAATGTATAGGGCGTGAATATCGATGTTGTCAAAAAATCTTCAGTCGTCAGATGTGTATCGATAATTTAACGCGTTGGCGTCCATCCAATTAGATTAGTTCGACCGATGATAGCTGAGATTAAACTTTTTATGCGTGCAACTAATCGGCGGAGTTTCGTAATAGATAAAATTACTATTGTGTAATGTGAAATGTTGTTGATCAACTTTTATTGCTATTTTGAGATTGTTGACGCTTTCCTGAACGTAACTTGTTATTTGCACTCAGAAAAGTTATCATTCTTGTTGTTATGATTGAACGTCCACACGGATCCAAAATATTTTAGACTATTCACAATTCTTCGTACCGTTTGTTTTTTTTTAGCATTGTAAACATATTTAAACTATAACTAATCATCAAAAAAAATATAATCAATTAATCGTTTATGCATAAACCAAGATCTTTCAACGACAAAATATCAGATTTAGTTATTAAAACTTACTTAAATTTAGAAGTGATATCCCTTACACAGAGAATATTGTATAACACAATGAATAGAACACAAAATTATTTTTCCCGCACCCCTAACGGTACTTCTTAAGTGTAAACGATAACACCAAATAGAGATTTACGGGAGCAGGTGATATGGCTCGACCGTAACAATAGTATTATCCTCCGAGCGGGTGTTGTGCTCGGGGACCAGTGGTCCAACCATTCATCTTTGGAAGTCGTAATTTAGAGAAAACTTCGTTATCGCGATGCAGGCTCTTCATGTTCTTCGACCACTACTAGTAGTGCCATCTATTGACTTATGTGCGGACTGCGAAGTCCGTCACACGATGGTTCAATGTACCCCTGCAGCCATACTCGTTTGTTAGATAACCTGTATCGAGAAACTAACTTTTTAATGTTATACTCAGGTGCAAGATGCGTACGAGGAGGTGGAGGAACAGCGCGCGGTGGCGGCGCAGTGGAAGCGCAAACTGCAGAAACTCACCAACGACATGGCCGACCTGCGCTCCTTGCTCGACGAACAGGTGAGAACAGAGACGTAGTAGTAGCAATATAGTACCCAGTATAAACAAATAAGAAGACCACAAAATGAAACATCTACATCCATACTAATATTATAAATGCGAAAATGTGTGTGACAGTGATGCTCGAGATCGATCATAATAGAGCCTCAGGATCCCTTATCAGAACCGACTGGTTGCCATTGAAATGCCATTTACGCGTCGTTTCCTTTGTCCCTTCGTAAAACTTACCCGACCAATCGCCTCAGAGTCAATATAATATGACCGACTATTTTCCACGCCAATTCTGCAATGTTCCTTTCGTCCCATCGTAATATGTTCCCAAGCCATCGCCATCGCTTCCGAATCAATATAAAATGACCGACTTTGTTCCAGACTTGCCGCAACAACCTGCTGGAGAAACGCCAGCGCAAGTTTGACGCAGAGCTTCATAGCGCTCAGGATGAGCTGAAGAGAGAGCGTGCGGCCAAAGATCGGCTATCCCGCGAGCGAGACCAAGCGCACGCTGAGAAATACGCGCTGGAGCAGAGTCTCTCTGTAAGTGTACTTCATCTTAAGCATCTGGTCCTTTGAATGGATCATTTTGTATCTTAAGGCTTCACCTCCGCTCGAAACTTGCAACCGACACGATGACAAAGCGAGGTCGCTTCGATACATTTTTGCTCGTTCAGCCCGCTCCGCTAGACTCTTTCGGCGGTGGAGCCTTAAATATGGAAATTATCGATGCGAGATAAGTGGATTCATCAATGACTCCACTCATTTCGCGGTCGAGGATAGTATCGTTATCATCTTAGGTCTAGATAATACTTACTACGTTAAGAATGTTGACAGGCGGTTATTATGATGGTTGCTCCACTCTGACTGATAAAATTTTATCTCAAAAGCTACGACACTATAGTTAGTTACTCCGAGACTTACGAGACTTACACTGCTGGTATTTGCAAGGATCTCTTCAAATCACGGTTTCTGTCGCTTATCCGGTGACACCGACGATATACTTCAGATCAACCATTCATCCAATGGGCTGAGGGGACTTCCAATACTTAGTTTTTCGGTTCAGGGTGAACTCATATGGAATGTAATGGTCACAGGAAGCTCGCATGGAGCTCGAGCTGAAAGAGGAGCGCCTGGCGGCCGCGACGCGAGAGTTGGAAGAGAAAGGAGGCGGGGGAGACGAGGTGGCCACGCTGCGACGCGCCAAGACCGACCTCGAGCGACGAGTGCGTGACCAGGAGGAGGAACTCGACGAGCTCGCGGGACAGATACAGGTATACCACTTATGATCCGAGAGCTGAAGATAGAAGGGGCGGGTGGACGAGGTGGCCACGCTGCGACGAGCCAAGACCGACCTTGAGCGGCGAGTGCGCTACCAAGAGCACGGAAATTTCGGCCCCAGTATAATCCACAGTCCATGGCAGTCCAGTCAATGGCGTCACTCATGACATTTTCACAGTGAGTGCGAAATCCGTCGTCGTTGTGAATTGACGTTAAAGAGGTCTAAATAGATTTTAGACCTCATGGTCAATGCATGCGCATGGACATGGGAAATGTGCGCATTTTAAAAATTCACTCATATGCACACAGGGGCGAGAAAACGAAACAAGCTTTTTAATTTCTCAGCTGGTTTTATCGTTCAAGTATCCTAATTTTTATATACATTTATCAGCTTCTAGAAAGCTCTAAGCTCCGGCTGGAGATGTTGCTGGAACAGCAGCGCAAGGAGGCGAGGTTGGAGGCCGTCGCGCGGGACGAAGAAATGGAGGAGACCCGCGCTAACGCCTCGAAGAAACTTAAGAGTGAGTCACTGCTATTATTATTGAATTCGAAAATATTCAGATAAAGGGATTAACTTTTAGCTGGACGTTATAATAATATTTCAACCATGTATGGCACAACGGTACCAAAACCTGGATCGATCTCGCGTAGTTTACGTTATTTTGAATGGCAAAAACATTCATGGTTTTTTCAAATGAAACATATTATTGTGGAAAAGATTGCTTTGTTAACTATATGACATTATGTTAAATAAATAAATAAATAAACCTTTATTACAGATCCTTAAAATCCATAAAGTTAAAGAAGTTTGCTAAAAATTCATCAGATTCATACCCAGGTCAAGGAAAATAAAATTGTGTGTTTTACCACCTACAGTGTTAGAAAGTCAGCTGGAAAGCGAGCACGCTGAGCGGAGTCTACTCCTCCGCGAGAGACATGAACTGGAGCGACGGCTCGCTTCGCTCGAGGAGACGGCGCGCGCTGAGAACCAGGAGCAAGCGCAACTTGTGCAGAGGCTCAAGAGGTAAACTAGCCCATCTTTTCAACCTATTGGGATGAATATTGTTTTGAAAAAAAAAATATTTAAAAAAAAACGCAGGAATCCACAAGAAAAATCTCTACGTTAAGACGTTAAAGTAAATAGCAACTCTTGTGAAGACCTAATAAAGTTCAAATTCAATAACATCAAATCACTGCAAGTGAAAATTTTCATTATCCCTACAAAATGTCTCCCTGTCTATAGCTTAACTCTTAAGCCGTTCTGATGCAGCTCGTGTAGCGTTAGGATTTTCTACTAACTTCTTGTAATAAATAGGAATCACCTTCTATTATTTAGGGATCTGAAGAGATATCGTGCTCTACTCCGAGACGCCCAGACGATGTTGGAACAGAAGGAGAAAGAGGGCGGCGGCAAAGCGCAGATCAGGCAGTTGAAGAACCAGGTTCGTGTTGATTGTTTTTTTACTTATTAAGTACATTTACCAATGCAAAACGAATTGCATGCCTAAAGAAGAAAAATTATTGTAAATTTTGGTGTGCATTTACTAAATGAATTAAGAAAAATTAAGTTCAGACATTAGGTTCAACCGTCGACTAACCTATCATAATTAATTCCTCAGCTGGAAGACCTGGAACTGGCGTTACGCGCGGCTAACAAAGCTCGCTCAGCCGCCGAGGCCGAGGCGTCCGAGGCCACGGCTGCGGCGGAGGAGGCGAGCCGCGCCAAGAGCGAGGCGGCCGAGCGCGCGCACGCCGCGAGCAGAGACGCGGCCGCGGCGCGCGCGCAGCTCGACGACGCGGAGGAGGAAGCTGCTGAGGTAACGTACAGTATTCGCGAGGCCACGGCCGCGGCGGAGGAGGCCTATAGCGCGCGCGTGTCCTCTTGGAATAAACATATTACGATTGTTTTCTATGGTTTAAATAGTGAATGAAACAAACTTTATTGTTTGAACATTAAGTTCCTTTTGCACTGAACGGGCTTGAAGAGAACACTTCTACGAGTTGGTTACCCTTTCGCACGCATAGCCACTGCCATAGATCAAGAATATTATAGATAGGTCTTGTCTTTGTTTTTAACAGATTTATACTTATATGTCAGGAGGTGAACCGCGCCAAGAGCGAGGCGGTTTAGCGTCCTTTTCTCTAACACGGATTTAATATAACACTAAACATGAACAAGTGCGAGTCGGACTCGCGCACCGAGGGTTCCGTACAGGTTTGTACGGAACCATCGGTGCGCGAGTTATAAATTATTAAGTTAAGTTTTAAATTATTAAAAAAAACTACTTACTAGATCTCGTTCAAACCAATTTTTGGTGGAAGTTTGCATGGTAATGTACATCGTATATTTTTTTTAGTTTTATCATTCTCTTATTTTAGAAGTTACAGGGGGGGGGGGGACACACATTTTACCACTTTAAAAGTGTCTCTCGCGCAAACTATTCAGTTTAGAAAAAAATGATATTAGAAACCTCAATATCATTTTTGAAGACCTATCCATAGATTCCCCACACGTATGGGTTTGATGAAAAAAAATTTTTTGAGTTTCAGTTCTAAGTATGGGGACCCCCAAAATTTATTATTTTTTTTCTATTTTTGTGTGAAAATTTTAATGCGGTTCACAGAATACATCTACTTACCAAGTTTCAACAGTATAGTTCTTATAGTTTCGGAAAAAAGTGGCTGTGACATACGGACGGACGGACAGACAGACATGACGAATCTATAAGGGTTCCGTTTTTGCCAAATTTGGCTACAGAACCCTAATAAACGGAAATGAAAATCAAAACGAATGTGTATGTTTGCAGTTACTAAAGAAATACCGCGCAAGTACGAGCGCACTATGCGCGACGCAGAACGAGGCGCGCGAGGCGGAGTGCCGCGCCGAGGCGGCCGCGGAGGAGGCGAGGCAGGCCAAGGAGCGCCTCGCGGAGCTCAGCGCTAGACTCGCGCACGCCGAGGCGGGGCACTCGCACGAGCATCACGAGACCGAGCGCCGGTTGGAGTTGCGTAATAAGGTGTGTATTACATGTATACAACTGAACTGAGCACAGAACGAGGCGCGCGAGGCGGAGTGCTGCGAAGAAGGCGAGGCAGGTGGCGGTTGGAGTTTTTTTTTTCTCTGGGGAGGAGAAAAATCCTCATTGGATACCTCGGGAGTTTTGGATTCATGCCAGACTACATTGGGGATGAAACCCAGCGGCCTACGGACTAAAAACCTCCTCCCCCTTCTCCGCTCAATTTTTCAAGTACAGCCTTTGCATTTCGTCTGAAAGATGGCTGTGTTTTCCTGTCTCCTCCTGGAGATGCGTAATATGGTGTGTATTACTAATATCATCCGTTGGACTGAACTCGAAATACCGCTAGGATTCCGTTTAGTTACCGGTTTTCACCGTCGATAACAGAACTCTTAAGCCAAAACTAGTCCAGGGAATCGCATCTAGTGATTATCTGTGAAAGTTGTCTGAGGAAAGGATAAAATATTTTCTGTTTATTCAAATGCTGTGGAATTGAATCTATTTGGCCTTATTTTCGTCTATATTTGTAAAGAGACCGCGCATCATCGTCATGGTATTATTGACCATCAGCTGTTTCAAATTCTCGCGTCTGCGTCGAGTGTCCCTAAATTAAATAGGGTCACCCCCCTATAAGAAGTTCATTCGAACATTTGTACAATATTTTGAAAACAAAAAAATATATTTTCAGGATTGTCAAGGTTATCAATTTTTTTTGAGTTGCATTTTTGTTATTTTTTTACAAATTTTGTAGGAATTAGAATCGAGCTTAGAGCTGGAAGCAACGTCCCGCGCGCGTTTGGAAGGCCAGTTGGCGCGGCTTCGGGACGCGCACGAAACACTCGCCAGCGAGCTCGCCGCTGCGCGGGCGAAGGACCACCAGGCGGCCGAGGAAGTGCGGAAACTCACCAGACAACTCAGGTAACCTAAACTGATTGCTTACAATCTTACAGTCTTGCTTACAGTCTTGGAATCTGAGAAGAACCAGTCATAGCGTATAAATGTCACATCGCAATCAACACGCATCGCACGATTGGCTGCTACTTTCTCAGTAAAGTGTCAGCCTTAGAAAAACCAAGAATACCAGCCGATCACGTTAATAATTATTGGAGTTGCATAAATTATATAATGATAAAAAATAAATCAATATGAATCAAACAGCTTAATTAAATGAATTAATTGTCTTAAACTGACTGTCACGTAACTGTGACAGGCATGCCGAATCGTGAAATTCATCTTTCCACGAAACTGGCTGTCGGTTTCTCTTAGCAACACGAAATAAGTTGCATTTAATTTTGCAGGGAGCTAAAAGAGGAGAACTCGACAATCAACGCAAAGCTCAGTGAAGCCACGCGCGCCAAGAGCGCTGCAGAATCAGCCGCGGCTGCCGCAGCCGCTGAGGCCGCCGCGGCCAGGGACGAGGCGCGCCTGGCCGCGCGGCGCGCCACCGCCTTGCAGGAAGCCATCGCCGGCGACCTGTCCAGTCCGGGAGACTCTAGAGACACAGATAGGTATGTAAAAAAGCTATAGCTTTCTTCTTCTTTTTTCTCTTGGAAAAAGGAATCGATTATAGATATATGTGTCTACTAAATGGGCCCTTTCATAGAAAAATACTCCTAGGGGACTCTAGAGACACAGATAGGTATATGGCATAGGCATACCCATATATCTATACGAATATTATAAATGCAAAAGTTTGGATGGATGGACGGCTGTATGGAGGGATATTTGTTACTCAATCACGCCCCAACGGCTGAACGGATCTGGATTTTTGCACAGAGATAGATTATAGTCTAGAATAACTTACTTACTTAGTTTAGAATCAAATAAATATTATAAATGCGAAAGTTTGGATGGATGTATGGATGTATGGATGTCTGGATGTATGGATGTTTGTTACTCAATCACGCTCGAACGGCTTAACGGATCTGGATGAAATTTGGCACAGAGATAGATTATAGTCTGGAATAACACATAGGCTACTTTTTATCCCGGAAAACTAAGGAGTTCCCGCGGGAACCAAAAAACCTTAATCCACGCGGACGAAGTCGCGGGCATCAGCTAGTAACTTAATACTTTTTATCCGGGAAAATGAAAGAGTTCCCCCGGGAACCAAAAAACCTCAATTCACGCGAACGAAGTCGCGGGCATTAGCTAGTCTCTTATAAAAGTAATCGATTATAGCATAAGAACGGGGAGAGGCGAGTTGTTCCATATTTTACAGCAGGTCATAAAGTTTGAAGATCTTTGAAACCAGACTTAGGACATTACATCGCGTTTCGGAAATCCAACCTGTGCGGCAATTACACTCATAAGTTTTTACGTAAGAAGCTCACGTTAGTAACTTACTTTTCTAACATTTGCAAACAATACGTGACGTAAATAACTGTTTACACTTCATAAGTTACTAGCCGAAGCGACTTACGTGAGTTAAATTACAAGTGTTATTCTGGCCTCCGAATTCCCATTATGATTTAAAGATATTTTTAATTTTTGTATATCTATAATCTATAATTCTTCATTATTTTTTCAGTGAAAACGACAGTTACAGTTCAGACGAATCCATAGGAACATTTTTAGCGAATCACAAACTTAGCCCGTCTGCGCCGTCGCGGAATAGCTTGCAGTTGGACTCGCAGAAGTAAGACATATTATTTATAGATTTTCTAATCTATTAATTTTTCTTTTATACAAATCAAACATAGTACCTACCTTCCTTAGTAAACTCGTCGTCATAGCACAGAATAGGTAATAGTAGTAACAGAAAAGTTACTCCGCGAAGACCTTTTAAAAATCAGCGACTCAGGTTACGTCGTAATAAAGCCCAATTCAGCTCGCACAGCGCTGCGAGTGAAAATAATTAAATACCTACCTATATATATCTTACATCCATTACATCCATTTTTAAATCCAAGATGTTCCTTCCTGTTCGTGTAAAATTTTCGTACTGAACATAGCCCTTCCCTAGTGAACCACTATATCCTTTCCTTAGCCTTCCACATCCAGCCACTTCCTGCCACCTTCTTCTTCTTTCTTTCTTTCTTTCTCTGGGCTTTTCCGCACTTAAGCACCGCTGCCCGTTGTGCGTGAGACCTTTGGTGAGACTCCCCTCTGGATCACTCCAGCCAGCCGAGCTCACTCCAGAATCCAAGCAGGCCGCCCAGGTCGGCGAGGACTTCCGGGAGTGTTGCTGGGAAGCCAATGTAGGTTTCTCGTTGAGTGGTTACAGCACTACACTCGAGTAGTACGTGTCTTGGTGTCTCCTCGCTCTCCATGCAGGCTCTGCATAGAGGGCTGTCGGTTATACCTAGTGTTTGTTAAGTGGACAGTGTCCTGTTATCATGCCTACAGCCGTCCTGAGCTTAACTCTGTTTAGTTGGAGTAGTTTCCTAGTTAAGCGTTGGTTCAGGCTGGGTATAGCCTAAATACTAATATTACATTATAACAGTCAGTAAATAGGTATTCTGAGTACTAATACCTACCCTAGCTTCAAGCCACTGGTTCAAGTATTGATTAAATTTTCCTCCACCAACAGATCGCACAGCCCCGAAGGGCGTCAGAGTCGGTCTAGCATCGGCTCCGGCTCGAAGCCGCTGACGCCCACGAAGGACTCGTTCGCATAACAGCCGGCGAGCGCGGGCGGACTGCTCGCCAGCGCGCTGCCCCTGCTCTGTACCGCGCTCTGCACCCGCCAGAGGGCGCCCTCCACGCATCTCGTCATCGAGTGAACCGCTGTGTCATTGTGTGGCGACACGTCATCGCATGAGCCGCTGTGTCACAGTGCGGTGACACGTCATCGCATGAGCCGCTGTGTTATTGTGGTGACACGTCATCGTATGAGCCGCTGTAACGTAGTATGGTGACACGTCATCGTATGAGCCGTTGTGTCATAATGTGGTGACACGTCGTTGTATGAGCAGTTG
Source organism: Erebia ligea (assembly GCA_917051295.2). Classification (NCBI taxonomy): domain Eukaryota; kingdom Metazoa; phylum Arthropoda; class Insecta; order Lepidoptera; family Nymphalidae; genus Erebia; species Erebia ligea. The sequence continues at coordinate 14,691,450 of OU785228.1, forward strand.
TGTCATAGTGCAGTGACACGTCATCGCATGCGCCGCTGTGTCATAAGTGTGGCGTGTTAAATTAGTGCAATAATGTCATTGAGTACACCGATATTGTCATCAAATGCGGCGCTATGGAGCAGATCACTGTCATAGAGTGCAATAAAGTGTCATTGAGCCGAAAGTGCTGATTTCTTGCTTTGGCTCTTACATTATAATTTATGCTTTAATACAAATAATATAACCGGTGACGAATGACGTGCAAATAATAGTACTAGATGGACAATTTATTTGAATTGAAGTGAATTTAAATCAATTAATTAGAAACTGACAAAATAATATGACATTTAATTAAAATATATATTATGATTTTATTATATGTTGACTATAATGATGATATTGATAGATATCATTGATAGTGCTGTGGTAATGCAAAGTATTAATAAGGATGGTCGATTTTATGTATTTTGAAAACCAAGACTGAATCTGAAGTGCCAACGTCAATGAAATCTTTCAATATAATATTATTGACACAGCAAAATATTAATTAATTTTTGCTTTGAAACTGTTAAGAAATTTTATACCCAGCATAATCTAAATATATTATCTTGAAGAATATAATCTGTGGTAGATGTTTTGTCTCAAGTAGATTGAATGCTTAATAGTGCTGAGTATTAAATAATTCATAGAGACTAATAAAATATCTAAAATATCAGAGTGATTTGTAAACACTTTTTGAGTAACCTTTTGAATTTTTAGTCTCTTGATAACTCAATATTATTGGAAATTAAACATAACATTGAAATATTGCATTTTTCTATAGGTACAATAAATGTTTCTCAGGCTTTAAAGTATTAAAAAAAAGTTTTGGCTATAACTTTCCTGCTCAATATTTTGACTTATTGTATACATAAATAAAATTTTGCGAAGCTGTTTTATACATGATCTATCGTAATTAGAAAAACATAATAATATGCTGGAAATGTAACTTTGACTTATGATAATATTGTGATTTTACATAGACTTTTAGTATTTTCTAACAACTACCCAAGTGTTTTGCCAATCAAGTTTTATTTGAAAATGTATGCATTCCAGAAAATAATATCTCATAATGGTCTTGGCTTAGCATGTTTTCTCGTGTTCATGAAGCCAGCAACATACTTATAACATGTAACACCACTGTAAGTATTTTCAACTAGCAAAAACACTCTTCCGCAAGTAGTCAAAGTCGTCGTTTTGTGTTAAAAGTGTGCGTGGCCGCAAACACTGGCATACTTTAGTAAATGGCTTGACATAATTTATTTATATTAGATTTTGTAGGAAATTTATTTCGAGAGTTAGGAGTAATCGCGCTGCGTTTCGACCAGCCAGTCAGTATTTAGATAAAATAAGGAGGAACACACAGTATGTTAGGTTGATTGTTATTTAGTTAGTTAACTTGTAAATAACTAGATTGCATATACATTTTTATTATTTAATTTGTAATATTTGTGTGATCAGACTGTTATTCTATGATTTATTTGTTACAAATGAGTTGTTGCTTTATAGTAGAACAAACATATCCGTTAGGTAGATTTTTATCACTTCATACAGTTTTTATTGTAATTTTAAGGCGGGATGATACTTTTGAAATGCGACACTGCTCTACAATACAATATCATTCGTGTTTGTAGAAAATTGATCTGACATAATTACCGTTTTATCAGGCAGTGTGGCGTTGCAAAAGTATGCATCCACCTTTCATGTTTTAGTGAATCTATAATCGTAATTATATTAACGTAATAATTTGAGTACCTATATATATTATCTTAGTCACTGCTAAATTTTTAACCTTATTTATACTCTTTAAGATTTGTGTCTGTAACCACAATTATAAAATTGTCTATAATATAATAAATAATGTGTAATGTATGATATGTGATGAAATGTTACTGCATTCAATATCGGTTGTAAAATGAATTAAATATTTAATAAAGTAACTTAAACTTAATTGTATTTTTATTCGCATCTCCTCCTACACTAAAAGGATGTGCAATTTACTCGAGCCCAATCCGAAACTACGAGTAGGTACTAAGCTAAAGTAGGTACGGGCACAGAATAATATAATAGTACTACGGGTCGAGAAACTAACTATACCTACAGTTCGCGCGCGAGTTGAATGCAGAGCAAATGTATGTGTCACCCTTTGATTATATACTCCCATAGTATCTTGGAGGAATGAATTACGACTACCGTCTACATAGTATAATCAAAGGTGTCACCATACATTTGCTCTGCATTCAACTCGTGCGCGAACTATACCTGTGCTATAACTACCGTCTACCATAGTTGTACAACTGTGGTTATACCTCTATGGCGATCGCCGATCACCAGTCAAGACCAGTCACACATTATAATTATTTTATTACAGTGCTTCACACACGAGGAAAGTTTCTAAACTTACATACATATCAAAAATTTTCGGAACTGGCAGGATTCTGTGATTTGAACCTGCGTCTCTCAGGGCGCGATTCCCAGAGAGACGCAGGTTCAAATCCTGCCGGTTCCGAAAATTTTTGATATGTATGTAAGTTTAGAAACAGTCACACATAGATGACATATTTTGCCTCCCTTTGAAATGGCTCTTTTTAGCTCCTCTAAACATAATCAAAGCTTTTTAAGTCTCATTTTTAGTCCCTTGTTGAACATCCTTTAGCGCTGAAACCTTTGAAACGACGTAGGTATTGTACTTCTATGGTTTAAACATTATTAAGTCTATGGATTGAACCATAGTAGTTAATCTAAGGTCTAAAATTATCAATCTGTGGTAATGGCAACTCCACTTGATGCTGCCATCTTAAAAGAATTTCAACCAAATCTAGGGAAATTCGTGCTGCTCAAATGAGATTATAGTCAAAGTATAGCCCAATCCAGATGCTATTAAAAAATGGGTTTTATCAGTTATTCTCATAAAATTACCACTTGAGAGAAAAAGATAGAATGTTATTAATTGTCATCCTAATAGTATCTAGATAACAAAACAATTTATAAAACTTAGGCAGATCTAGGGCAGACCTAGGTAACATCGTACATTTTTTTATATGCCTTAATCGTACGAACTAATTTGTTATAATTAAAATTTTAAGACGTTAGTAACAATTATTATTATTGTTTGAAGGAATTATTTTTAAAGGAATTTAACGTTCATTTATCTAGGTTATATATAATAATAATACAGAATAATTTAAGATGAAATAAGATTATGTATTTTATTTTACTCTTCTTATCATATAATTATTGTTTTAGGAAAATAATTATTTAGTTATTGGGGTAAAGCTTTATGTATAATTCATAATAATAATAATATATAAATGCGAAAGTTTGTCCATCTGTCTGTCTGTCTGCTACATTTTCAGGGCCCGTCTCTTGACGAAAATCGATTTTGATGAATCCCAGGGAAAGACATACCTACCTACTATGGCAAATTATAGCTTATTACATTAAATTATTGTTGAATAAGTGAAATGCCAATTATTAGTTTATCTTTCATCTGTTAACTACGCATAAAAAAAAAGTTAACCTTTTATACTAAGATATTGTTTCAGTAGGTAACTTAGGAAATAGATATAGGCTGTGTTCCGAAATACACTGCGAGCACTGTAAGGTGTGACGTCACTTTAGTACACTGCGAAGCCGTTCCTTTATAGTTAAGTATACTGGGTACTGCTTAAAACGGAACGCTGTCAGCACTGAGACAAACACTGAGAGCACCTTACCTCGAAAACGCCAGTGCTCACAGTACAAAGATGGCGTCGATTAATGACGTAATATATTTCCCTAGGATACTGCAGCAGTTTACTGTCAGTTATAACGGAACGAATTTCTTCACAGTAAAGAGCACTGAACAGTGCTCGCAGTCTATAACGGAACACAGCCATAATTATGTTACCATCTTCAAGAGCTAGGTCTTCTGACACAGGTATTCTTATGCTTAACAGAAGGCCTCAGCCACAAATATTTGTTAAAAATGTATTTTGAAATAAATCATTTTCATTTTCATTTTTTCATTTTCATCTTTTCGTGATCTCATTGAATACTTGTGTAGTAATAGAAAACCGTTTAAACGCAATAAAAAGTTTATTTAATTTAAAGATATCCAACTTGTTTCAATTAATACTGCGTACCTACTGTTTCAACCGTCCATAACATGGAGCCAATTGAACCATTTTTCCCGGTCCTCTTCATTAGCTTAGAGCGGAGTAGTTCGTTTAGATAGAGCTATAGAATATATTTTAATCAAAAGCCAGATAACAGTACTTGTTATGACTAAAATATCAAGTCTTCCAGTACAGTACATACTTTTCTACGCGCAGTTAAAGTAAAACTGTTTCCGTCGTACCCAGTCTCCCCTAATAATATGCTACTTGTTCAAATTTTTTTTTGCAATGCTAAGGTTTTTGATTAATGTGGACGAAGTCGCATCATGTGGTAATTTATTTGAAAAGAAATAGAGATCAACGACAATAATTAATTTAAGAAGATTCAACAAAACAGTTGACATTTTTAGGCGATCTGTGAATTTGGATTGATATGATTTGGGGTAACTAAAATTTTCTATGGCAACTCTGTTTAGTGTTTACGCCCCTGGATTCTGTCAAAGTAATCATATTCAATTATTTTCGGAATTTTTAGCATATCCTTAGTTCCTGCTAAATATTAGTAATACTAATATTTAATTATAGTTTGTTCATTTATTAATGTTAAAACACCATTTACCATAATATTGTCTGCGAGAAATGTGCGATAAATGTTGGTATTGATTTTTCCTAGGAGAGGGAGACAAAACTAGACTTTGGAAATTCATTTACATTGGATAAACAAAAAGCAAAATGACCGATTCTAAGTATTTCACGACTACAAAAAAAGGAGAAATATTCGAGCTGAAGTCAGAGCTCAATAGTGATAAAAAGGAGAAGAAGAAGGAGGCTGTCAAAAAGGTAGGGTCTTTCTGAGTATTTTCTGTAAGTATCAAGTAATTTAATAAGTACCGAAGTAGGTAGTTATTCTTTTACTACAATTCTAAATAAATTACCATTAACTGCACAGTATTGGGACTCAGGCTCTAGATTCTAGGTCAAACCTCTATAAAATAACCCTTAAGTATTATAAATGTGAAAGTGTCTGTCATCTGTGTATCCCATCGACATAATAGATAGAATTATAACTAGATCTTGTAGGGCTTGTTTTAGTGCTTAAATCGGTCAATTACACAAAAATTGTCACATTGTGAGACATATTGTGTACATACATATGTGTGGTGGAGGATACATAGATTTTAAATTGCTTAAACTGCACCTTAAGTTATAATTTTATCTGAACCAGTTCAAATACTAATTGAATACAATTTTAGGTGATAGCCTCCATGACAGTTGGCAAAGATGTGTCCGCACTATTCCCTGATGTTGTCAATTGCATGCAAACCGATAATTTGGAACTCAAGAAGTTGGTGTATCTGTATCTCATGAACTATGCAAAATCTCAACCAGATATGGCTATAATGGCTGTTAACACATTTGTCAAGGTATGTAGGACACTGTATTTGTTTAAATATGTATTTTTTAAGACTTCAATTCCGCAGCCAGAGTTCTAGAGATCTGAATTCAGTAGCCCTATTTTGTAAAACCTGTATCAATTATTTTACCAATCTCAATGTTTGTGGTTGGCTGAAATTAGACAATATATTTTGGCCAATTGAGAAATCACGAGTGGCTATGACTGTTACACTGTAGCAATCATTTTTAAGTGATAACACCCCAGAGTTCTTTATTTTGGTACATTTTTGGGACAATCCTACAGTGATGCAATGTCCTCGATGTTCGCAGTAAAGCTACTGGTCACAACAAAATAACATACTTGTTGTAACAACTAACTTAAACAGTTACTTATTGCTAGGACAGTCTCTTCTCTGTCTTACCCAATTACCAGCCCAACTGCAGTCAGTAAATTTTCTTTTGTCAACTGAAAAAAATTTTGCTATTAATCTTCTCTATGTTGCTGCCAAAGCTAGCTAATCAAAATCAACATATGTATTTATTAAATAGTTTACTTATTTTACTTAAAATAGTCAAATTTTGTCTGCAGAATCCAGTTCTCTGAGTTCTGGTGGGATTGATATCTAAAATTATTTGTAAGACAAACTTGTGTGTTTTGGATTTTCCTGCTTCTTTCTTAGCATATTGCATGCAATGACCAATAATAGAATTTACAAAAAGCAGAAATTAATGTAGGGTTTTACATTGACAGTGCTAATACAAACTGATTGAGAAACCAATGTAAGCATATTACATAACAAATAGGATTTTTACAAAGCCTATATTTCTTAAAATTGTAATGAATTAATTAATTTGTATATTAAAAAAATATTGTGTATATCATACAAAAATATGTGATATTACAATAGAATTCTGACTATAAAATATTTTATCAGAATTTTAGAACCATAATATAATTTGCATACTTAATAACAATTTTGATGTTTTACTTAAGTACTTACTAGAAATTTTATTGACAAGTTATAACCAAGATGTAGATTAGCAATCTCTGTGTGTGTGACTTGTCTTTTTTATCGTTTTAATGTCTACTGTACCATATTATGATGGGTGGAAGGATCTACCAACATACCAGCTTGTTAAGGTAATCATAATGATCCAAAAAACAAATTCAGCTCATCCCTTTGTAGATTTACACATCAAAAACTATAAAAAATATATAATCACATGTCTATTTGAATAAAATCATTAGCAATTATTACAACTTTGTGTTATCACTCAGTGTTTATAAAACAACTAGCTGATGCCCGCGACTTCGTCCGCGTGGTTTTAGTTTTTTGATTCCCGCGGGAACTCCTTAATTTTCCGGCCTATGCCACTTACTTATTAGCCTATGTCACTCTCCTATACTAAACTATACCTATGCCAAAAATCACGTTGATCCGTTGCTCCGTCGTGGCGTGATTGAAGAACAAACAAACACACTTTCGCATTTATAATATTAGTATGATATGATTCTTTGAAAAGCTTTGCATGATGTCTATTAAGGCTCTATTATCACAACCATGCAGTGCCAGGGATGTGCTCTGTCAAAGATACTATAAGATATATATATATGATAACCACAACAACTTAAAGACATACTAGATATAGACCAAAATATCCATTATAATAATATTATAGTGATAGAAGTTTAGAACATACCAGCTTGTTTGGTACTGCTAGGTTGTGTTTGGATCTGCTTGCAAATCTATCATTTGCATGATCGTCATATTGTGATCACTTCACTGAGCACATTTAATGTGTAAATCTACATTTAAATGAAATATTATATAAAAAATTCGAAAATATATACAATTGTCATACTTAATAATTTATGTAACCGATAAATGATATAACCCATGCCTCATCAATAGAAGCACATTGGCTATTATTTATCCCATATTTTTGTACTGTAGAATCTTGCTAATCTAAAATGCAGTATTAGATCACATCAAGTATATTGGTACAGCTTTTGTAATATTAAATTGCTTGAAATCTCAAATGCATCACATCCACATCATGTTGAATGCATAAAGAAATAGTTCCTTAGATATTTTCAATGCTAATCGATAATAGGTAATATTATTGTTGTTGTCTTTATTAATACGACAGAGTGATAATGCTTCGCCAAGCAGTGGTAGTCCCAGTGCCTAGCATGACAGCCAATAAATTTATTGCAGTGGTTAAATTTTCTCTACAAACCAAGAATCTGTCTCACAAGAAGAACAACATAAGAACAACAGAGTGTCTCACATACATATAATTAGTGACATTGTGGCTAATTGTCTAGTTCACAATCCCATAATAAATTGATTGCACTAGTAGAGCTATCCATTTCCATATGGAGCATTATCCTGTCCTGTCATTTTAGTAAAGTTTAGAGATTGCGCTCAACAGAATTGGCCACAATGTTTCCTGTCATCAATAATCATGCTAGGTTGGTTGCTCGTTTATAAATAGTATCTTCTCCTTGAGGATGTGACTATGCTGGGCTTTGTAAAGAGACCCGGTATCACTTTGACAGTGTCACATTGCTGATCTATTGTGATCCCATAAATAGTACCAGTTACTTCTCTAAATAGACTGTCAATGTTACTATATAACATCTTCCCACACAAGCTATTAATATTACAGCAGTTGAACCGAACAATACACAAATATTTCACACATTTTTGTAAACTATGTCATCAAGTAAGTCCTCGAAAAAGTTAGGCACTGAGCCAAATATCAGCCGCAATACAGCATTTCCGTGATTTAATGCACTTTTACATCTCTCATATTCGGTAAGTAGGTCCTTATTACCCCCAAATGGAGCTTGTAGGTGACCAATTAGCGCTCTAGGGTAATAATGTAGCTAGAAAAGCCCTAGGGCGGTAAGTAATTAAAAAAAGTATGATGGTTAGATGTACGCGAACTTTTTGAAAGAGTGAAGAGTTTTTTTTTTATTACTTACCGCCCTAGGGCTTTTCTAGCTACATTAGTACCCTGGAGCGCTAATTGGTCACCTTCAAGCTCCATTTGGGGGTAATAAGGACCTACTTACCTCACAATCGAGATGTAAAGCAGAGTAGTTAGCTCGGGTGTAAGCATCAATTGCACCCTCGAACTATAGGCGCCCTCGCTGTGCTCGTGCGCCTAAATATCTCGGGCTGCAATTGATGCCTTACAGCCCTTGGCTACTAATCTACTATTAAATACGAGTATGTATGGCTTAAAATGGCCTTCTACATGATAATGTAGAAGGCCATTTTAAGCCCAATTAAAGACTCAAACAGTATTCAAACCCTGAAACTACTAAGTAAATCATAACTATAACTTCATGATTCAAATGTCATGTTTGATTCTTTTGAGATAAAAATAGAGAGATGAATGGCCGGAATATGAGATAAATGGAGGATCTATTAAAGTCTAAAATCTTGTGATCTAATGTTTTTTTAAACTTCACACCATATTGTACAGTTTTAATGCTGAATACATTAATTCTTACATCTTTGCCTGTCAAATTAAGAGATTGCATACTAAATATGTATGTATTATTTTATTAGCCTGACCAGAAAAATAAAAAAACCTACCCATGTTGGGAGAAAAATTGAACTAATTTTTATGACTATTATTTATTGTAAGAAAGAGAAATGCAATGGTAGCGCCTCCAAACAGATTATTAATTTTCCTGGTCTGATTATAGTGGTAGTGATATCCTAGTTATTTAGAGCTATTTTTTTGGATAGATTTGCATATTTTAGAAGTTCCAGGATTTTGTCACAAAGAACTGATAGAAGTATGAATAAAGTGCAAATTAAACCAAGTAGAATGAGATTTTGCTTCAAATATTTTATCACTTGCCATTTTCTCACTGTAAATCATTCAACCACCGTTTTTTTTAGTCATTCCTTTCCAGTAATCAACATTTAGAGTTCTGCAAATCGACTAGCAAGTTTCTACCGTATAACGCTTAAAGTCAAATTGCTTCAGTAAGATTGATGTGTCGCTTCCTCATTTTAACTCTGACCGTTTCGAAATTTCCAATTATTTAAACGAGAACACTTCTTTTTCATAATTTACTGCTGCAATGCAATAGTGAATTAACAAAAAACAAATTTAACTAACTGCGAAAGTTGATAGTTAAACTTACACTTGAAGATTTGATTAATGTTAAAAAATAAACAGAACAATCAGGAAATAAATAGGAACTTTCTTTGACCATAATTGGTATTGTATTATGTTACACATTTGGAAATTTCGAAATGGCCAGGGTATATTTAATCCTCAACCACATTATTCCAATGAAGTTGAATCTCTTCAGGATTGCGAAGACTCCAACCCGTTGATTCGGGCGCTGGCCGTAAGGACGATGGGTTGCATCCGAGTGGACAAGATAACGGAGTATTTGTGCGAGCCGCTGCGCAAGTGCTTGAAGGACGAGGACCCGTATGTGAGGAAGACGGCAGCCGTGTGCGTCGCCAAGCTGTACGATATCTCACCAAGCATGGTGGAAGACCAGGTGAGCATCTGATGGACAAGAGGACAAGATAACTGGTGGCCTTAGTAGTTGTTTAGTAAAACAATGCTTTGTCTTTTTCTTTCAAATAGCAAACCACTGATGACAGACAGAAAAATCGGTGGTTTACTATTCTTCCGCTTAGTATACCATGTTTGTAAGACTGCGACTGCATCATCTAAGTTTTGTTGGTAAAAATAATCCACCAACAAAACTTACGAGTAGATGACGCCCGCGAGTCGCGACTTCGTCCGCGTGGATTTGGATTTTTATACCCGCGGAAGTCATTTATTTACCGGGATAAAATGTAGCCTATGTCCTTCCCCGGGATACAAACTATCCCTATACCAAATTTCATCAAAAACAGTTGAACAGATGGGCCGGGAAAGCATAGCAGAGAGACAGATACACTTTCGCATTCATAATATTAGTAAGTATGGATCTCGTTTCGAAAATATTAACTGCGCAATAGTTTATTTGAACTAAATGTATCTTGAGCAGCACCGCGCAGCCCGAAACTTTCCCAGTCATACGAACGGCTCAGTTTTTCAGAATTTTGATTTTCATGGCATAGCAATGATGTACGTCATGATACAATTGACCACTGATTCGAATTTATTTTTAAGCAAACTATAATAATTATTATACTTACCATTAATATTACGAAACCTTATTGACTGTAAAATTATTTTGTAGGGATTCTTAGACCAACTGAAGGATCTATTGAGCGACTCCAATCCAATGGTGGTGGCTAATGCCGTCGCGGCACTCTCTGAGATCAATGAAGCCAGTGTGTCTGGACACCCACTTGTTGGTAAGTACAATGCAATTGCGTCTGAAGTTGACCGCAAGATGCGTCGCAATGGCATATTTTCCTACGTAGTATGTACGGAGACTTCGTCAGTTTCTGTGAGAGCTACGCAAACAAGGACTCGCACCTCGGCTCAGAGACGACTATTTGTTTGGAGCTTACTGTACGGCATTGCAAGTTGCAACAGGTAGAATTTGAATCGTCGAACTCTGATTTCAGTTACTCCTTGAATGTTGAGCCATCGAGGCTCACAGTAGTTCAAATAATGTAGGCAGAAGGTGATGTTCAATACAGTTTAGTGCCTTTGTACATCAGACGTCAGGTACGAACGCACTTGTTACACGCTATTTCCTCTCCAAACAAGCATTAAACTTGTGATAGTAGTAGATAAGACAATAGAGTCTTAGGCGCGGGACATACACAAGAGCCGACGGTCGCAGGCGAGGTGCCGGTGACGGTCGCTTCTTTCATATTCCATACAAAATGTATACAACCGACGGGACGCCAGGTATACAGAGGCAGCGAGGCGCGGACGCCGCTTTCATACTTCCAAGGTCACACCGCCGCCACGCCTTCGCCGCGCCGCCGCGCCTCTGCGCCTCGTTCAAATCCCGCGCCTTAGTAAACGTAGTGTAGAGCGCCTTCCAAGTAGGTGGAGATTGCTCCACAAATCTCCAGACGTCCGGAAAGTGGCTAAAAAAAGTTTCTAAAATATATTACGTTATATATGATGTTCAGAAATGAACGCGCCCACCATCAACAAGCTGCTGACGGCGCTGAACGAGTGCACGGAGTGGGGGCAGGTGTTCATCCTGGACGCGCTGTCCAACTACTCGCCGCGCGACTCGCGCGAGGCGCACTCCATCTGCGAACGGATCACGCCGCGCCTCGCGCACGCCAACGCCGCCGTCGTGCTCTCCGCTGTCAAGGTGACGTTTAACATTTACATGGGAATGTTTTAAAAAAAAATTGAATTAATTTTTAAGGGGTCCTGTACTCCTGCCCCCCTAGCCAAACTACATGTAGGGGCACACACCTACATGAGATGATAATAGATGGCGTCGCCGTGGCATGTCGCCTCCAGAATCACGATGACAAAGTTCTTTCGGAATTGAACTATATAGAGAACTTTCACAGTTGGCCCAGCTCTGGAATCCCCAAGCATAACACCGGCTCGGAGGAAGATCTTCCTATTGTCTCTGTTGTCACTCCAGTTCCCGACACTACACACATGTTTCGTGTCTATTCTCTTTCTATAATCGTTAACGCCTTAGTGGAGAGAAAATAATTGAATAGTCTATGGTTATAGCGTTTCTAATCGCTTTTGCTAAAGCGTTAACAAAAGAGAATAGACACGAAAAACGTATCCAGACTTTCCCTCAAGCTCACACATTCTAACATTTTCAATGGCTGTGAAAGAATCAGTTAAAGTACTTTTGACAAATGTGGCAGATCCAAGTCTTGACAGTGAAGTTACGGACATTTTAGACATATTTTGGCGAGGAAAAACACTATAGTCTGTCCGCGTTCAGAATATAGTGACCCATCACTGTGGGCAGGATGCCACGCCAAGCCCGACCAATGAAGTTGCAAGAAAGCAGAAAGTGGTTTCCGCCATTTTTCTTGTATCAAAAACTAGGTGCTATGGAGACATGGCGACATGAAAATTTAAAACACCGTTTCGCCAATTATTTATTACTTTCCTTTTCCTAATGGACTGGTCTTCCTGGAATCCTTCCGTGACGTAAATTTCACTTTTCAGGTTCTCATGAAACTAATGGAAATGTTGTCCGATGAGACGGAACTAGTGAGCACGCTGTCCCGAAAACTAGCTCCGCCCCTTGTTACATTGTTGAGTGCAGAACCAGAAGTGCAGTACGTTGCCTTGAGGAACATCAACCTCGTGGTACAGAAGAGACCTGAAATTTTGAAACACGAAATGAAGGTAAGGAGAGTCACTGTCTATTTACAAAGACTACACACAACATGCCACACACCATGTCTACAGTAACAGACACACACTGTGACAGTGTAGAAAGTGTTCTTCTCTTGATTTCGATTGCAAGTTTTGATGCAGGGCAAAATGCTGAGCTGTACACCCATTCTGGATGGTGTCACAGACTAGCATATTAGGCACAATAGTAAATGATGTTTGTTTGTGACACCATCATTGAATACATTTATTTTTCTTTCTTATACGAGTATATCTAGTACAAATATGAAAATACCGTCATTTTCTAGTGGTTTTCGTCTGTTTTATATAATCTAAACGTTTGCCAAATATTACTAAAAACGGAGCTTTCATTACTTCCAATACCAATCTCATAATGATATCGAGGAGTTTTTTCTTTTCGTCAACCAATACATACGATCCACTACTGGATCAAATCAGAAAAGAGGAGATACCTAGAAGAACTAGAGTATTCAATAAAGTTCAAATGTATGCAAAGCTGAAGTGGCAACGGGCTGGGCACATGGTCTGCAGAACCGATAGAACTTGGGGTCCCAAAATGATGGGGTAACCTTGCACCGTAAAGCAAAGTGGTTGCAGTTAGGTGGGCGGATGACATTAAGCGAGTCGTCTGGATTTATCAGGCGGCATAAGATCATGGCGTGGACCCTACAAGTTATAGTATGGATTCCTATCTGTTGACGACAACGTATCACTTTTTTTTTATATGTATTTAAGTGAGTTTAGAAACTTTCCTCGTGTGTGAAGCACTGTAATAAAATTATAAAACGTATCACTTCTGACCAGGTTCTTAGATATACTTTAAGGTTATCGGCTACTAGCGGACTCTGCAGTTCGTCGTGGGTTATCCATTTAGAGTCGAAAGGTAGGTTTGCACTTTGCACCCCTTATGGTGGGACCCCTTAAAAATAATTCTTACTTAATTTTTTACTCCTCAGGTGTTCTTCGTGAAATACAACGACCCAATCTACGTGAAGCTAGAGAAGTTGGATATCATGATCCGCCTCGCGTCTCAGGCCAACATCGCACAAGTACTGGGCGAGCTTAAGGAGTATGCGACAGAAGTCGATGTGGACTTTGTCAGGAAAGCTGTGCGCGCGATTGGCAGATGTGCCATCAAGGTATGGAATTTTTAGGCTTATTATATAGAACTAGATGCCTCATGCATGTGACTTCGTCCGTTTGAATTTAGGTTTTTGAAAAATTCCGTGAGAACTCCTTGATTTTAGCCTGCCTTGCCTGAAATGCAACCTATCTCTGTACTGAATTTGGTTAAATTCGTATGATCAGATGGGCCGATGGATGGAAGCGTAGCAGGCAGACGTACTCAAGCATTTTTCTTGAACAAATTTTTCCCCCGTCATTTCATCTCAATTTAGCTGTAACTTTAACAACATTTTGAAAAAATTATAACTATGACTCATTACAAGTTATTGACAATTATTTTGAGCTGTATAGGGGGCTCAACCCACGTTAGACAATCTGTGGTCCGATTTTACACCTCAACCGATCCGATTGTTGGCGGAAAATGAAAGGTTCGGACTTTGAATCGGTCGTTAATTGATAAAAGTTGGCCCGATTATCGGACGTAAGTATGACGTAGGCGGAGGCCCTGAAATTCCAAAAGTTGTTGCCTTAAAAAAGTTATTATTCCTTGAACAAAACAGTTTGTTTAGGTGTCAAAAACAGTAGATGAAAGTAAAGTTTGTGTTTTCAGGTCGAGCCGTCAGCCGAGCGCTGCGTGTCGACTCTTCTCGAATTGATACAAACTAAAGTGAACTACGTAGTGCAGGAGGCCATTGTGGTTATAAAGGACATCTTCCGCAAGTATCCCAACAAGTATGAGAGCATCATCAGTACTCTGTGTGAGAACCTCGACACTTTGGACGAGCCCGAGGCGAGGGCTTCTATGGTGAGTTATTGTTACTGATTCTTATGATATGATATGTTCTTGACTTCTTTACGCACGCTTGACTTGGGGAGTAAGCTGGTGAATGCGTGACGAGAGCGTTACGAAAAGTGTGATCGGGCGAGGCGAACGGAAGTTGAGAGGGAGATATAAGTTAGTTAAGATACATACATATATGTAGATGGAGCTAAAGAAGTTTTACTTCAGTCGTGTGGTCTAAAGCACATTAGTTTTTGTTTTTTTAACTAGCTGATGCCCGCGACTTCGTTCGCGTGGATTGAGGTTTTTTTGGTTCCCGCGGGAACTCTTTAATTTTCCAGTATAAAAAGATGTTAACACTCAGCATTAGTGTTATTAGAATAATACTCGGCTACTTTTTATCCCTCCTTTTATATTTCAGTCTGGAGACTTTATAGTCTATCTCTGTGCCAAATTTCATTCAGATCCGTTCAGCCGTTCTGGCGTGATTGAGTAACAAACATCCATCTATATACATCCTTCCATCCCTCCAAACATTTACATTTATAATATTAGTTTATAAGTATAGATTGCTTAAGTTTTGCTGTAAAATATGAGCTTTTATTGTTAGTCAAATTGAAATTTCAAAATCATTAGCGTTGCCCCTCTAAATCAAACAATTATTATGCTTTTGTTTGATGTAAACCGATGTAGACAAAGACATTTTTGTTAACATAATCTATGTGAAAAACCTTATTGCAACTGCCAGCTACTTAGGTAATGAACAGACAGACGTAGGACGAGTATACTCACACAAATAGATTATTATACATAAGATTTATAGCATTGTATTTAGATATAAGTCGACGTATTCGCAAAATGACATTTTTCTACAGTTACTATTGTTTTAGGTATGGATCGTGGGTGAGTACGCCGAGCGTATAGATAACGCGGACGAGCTCCTGGACTCCTTTTTGGAAGGGTTCCATGATGAAAATGCCCAGGTACGAACATTATCCTTTTTATGATTAGATAATTTGATTTCAGTGGGTTATCTTATTGTATATGAGGGTGGAAATACAGAATAGTATAGAAAAGAGGTAGATTTTTATTTTATTACAGTGCTTCACACACTAGGAAACTTTTTAACTTACTTATATATTTACTTTTTTTGTATGTATTTAAAGTAAGTTTAAAAAGGTAGATTATAAAACTAACTGATAAAATACCTACGCAAAGGCTGTCTTATCACTAAACGTGATCACCTCCACACTCCTTACTAACTAATGTGTTCCTCCCTTTTTTCCTTTGACATGGGGGGTCGTAGACTGTTTTAGGTCGGTACTTAGTTCAGCTACCTAGGTTGCTTTTCTATTTACTCTTTAATAAGTTAGACAATTTCTACATTTCAAAGCAAAGACTGTGACGTTAAATATTACATTATATCTATATTCTATATACATAACTTGCAGATGTTGACTCATGATGTTTGTTTGTGTTGTTGGTCGTCGCATCGCAATTTTGTGTTTTGCCCCTTATAGTCGAGCAATTTTTCTTGCAGGTGCAACTGCAATTGCTGACTGCAGTGGTAAAGCTGTTTCTCAAGAGGCCAGCCGACACACAGGGCTTGGTACAGCACGTACTGAGTCTCGCCACGCAGGACTCCGATAACCCCGACTTACGGTATGTTTCGCTTGATCTTTGGAGTAGAAACTTAATTACTTTTGTGTGAAGTTGGCACATCTTTAGATATAACGAGAAAAGTCCTAACTCACTCATTCGCTAACTGACTCATCAACGCCCAGCCCAAATCCTTGGATCCAGAAGCTGAAATTTTAGCTTAAGCACTCACAACAAATTAAGTGAGACGAAAGAAGACTATACTATCTTACAAATTGATGGAGGTCGTTGAAGGGGGGAGTTACATAAGGGATGAAAGTTTATGTAAAAATCCGTCATTTGTCAAATGTATAGTTACTGCAGGGCGATCGGCTAAAAATGACAGCTACAGTGTAACGATGGCAATCACCTCTGATTGGTTATGAGTTATCACTCTTCCACTATTGGACAAAGTCCATTGACGCAGCAAGAATACCATTAATTCAGCCAATCACAACAATTGATACTATAACAATGATTGTTTAGTACTACAAACTAAGTGTTTAGAGTTTGTACTTCCTAATGTGAAGAAAATCGACAAGGAAATAGTGATGAATGGTGAAACACTGAAAATGGAGAACTCCACGGTTTTTTTGGGGGTGACCTTGGATAATAAGCTTCAGTGGGGCGCTCATATAGATACACTAGCAGGGAAACTCAGCTCAGCTGCTTTTGCTATCAGGAAAATTAGACAGCTTACCGATATTGAGACGGCTAGGCTTGTATATTTTGCCTATTTTCAAAGTGTTATGTCGTACGGCATCTTATTGTGGGGCAGAGCTGCTGATATACAAACAATTTTTGTTTTGCAAAAGAGGGCGATTCGATCAATATATAAACTCGGATCACGCGAGTCCCTTCGTGAAAAATTTAAAGAAATTGGCGTCCTTACGGTTGCATCGCAGTACATATACGATAACATAATGTTTGTGAAACAAAATATTCATCTCTATAGGCAAAGAGGGGATACACAAAATCGACTTACTAGAAACCTGCATAAACTAGTAATGCCGCAAGGTCGTCTACGTAAGGTGCAGAAATCCTTTGTGGGGTCGAGTATTACCTTTTATAATATGGTTCCAAAAGAACTATTGGACTTGCCGCTACACAAATTTAAAAAAACCGTAAAAGAACACTTGTTGAGTCGGGGCTATTATACAATTGACGAATTTCTTAATGACAAAGTTGTATGGAAGCAACCGACTCTGGGTCAAGCTCCCCACAGGACAGTATAATAACATACAATATTGTATTTAATTTACATACTTATTACACTAAGCTACGTAATGTATTATATTAATGACTATTGTATGAAAAAAAAAAAAAAGAGCAACTGCTGAGTTTCTTGCCGGCTCTTCTCAGCAGAATCTGCTTTCCGAACCGGTGGTAGAGTCAAAACATGACGTAACATAAAGAGACACCTGTATGTCCTACATGTTTTAAATAAATGAATTGAATTGATGCAGGTTTTACATAATCGCCCTACTGGTCTTTCATAGTTCTTTCGTTTAAAAAAGAAGAAATTCGTGTTTCACAATTGCTTAAAATGGTATTTTATTAGACTTGTAACTAATTGGAAAACAAGGTTCAAAAAATTATATTGTTTTAATCTAGTTAATCTATGTGGAGATTTACCGCCATGGTTGAAATTCGGCCCCGATCATCACTATTTGAACATAACAATTCCGGATTTGATTTGGTTTTGATCGTAAAAAGATTTCCAACAGTGACCGCGGTTTCATCTACTGGCGCCTACTGTCCACGGACCCAGCAGCCGCCAAGGAGGTGGTGTTAGCGGACAAGCCGCTCATCTCCGAAGAGACCGACCTCCTGGAGCCGACCCTGCTGGACGAGCTGATCTGCCACATCAGCTCACTGGCGTCCGTGTACCATAAACCGCCTACTGCTTTTGTTGAAGGTAATTATGTTAACAAGCGTTCCTTCAGAATGTAATGTTGATCATGAGTAGATAACTTCCTTTTCCAGGTGGGAGGCTTCGGCCGTGGCTAGGTACCATCCCACCGGCAAAGACGTGCCGCCAAGCGATTTAGCATTCCGGTACGATGCCGTGTAGAAACCGATTTGGGCCAATGTCATGCTCTAAACAGGTTAGCCCGCTACCATCTTAGACTGCATCATCACTTACCACCAGGTGAGATCGCAGTCAAGGATCGCTTGTAGTGGATAAAAAAATGTCCATTTTGGGAATCCAGTCTTGAAAATTTTCCGAAAAGTCCGTCGAAAATCTTGCGTGCCTATCAATTAAATAGAAGCTGGTGTTAAACACGTCACAATATTATCACGGAAAGTCACTAACAGGTGTGTTAATGTCCTATGTCCCCCCAGTGGGGCAGAGGGCGTCTACAGTGGTGCGGCATCACGAGCGTTTGGAAGCTACACCCTTGACCTCATCCCACGTCATCCCTATCCTCGCGACCTCCGCCAGAACCGTACGTCGCCAAGTTTGTTTGGGTCGACCACGCTTTCTCTTTCCCTGAGGATTCTAGTCGAGAGCCTGCAAAAAAAAAATCAAATGTTTTTTATTCAAATAAACTTTTACAAGTACTTTTGAATCGTCAAGTGAACCTACCACTGGTTCGGAATGCCATTCCTACCGAGAAGAACCAGCAAGAAACTCGGTTACTCGCGATACTGCCTGGCTCTACGTAGAGTGTGGCCGATCCAGTACCATTTGCGTCGTTTAATCTGTTCGTCTATTGGAGCTTCCTTGCATCACTAACAGGGGGCGTGGATATTACGTCTTTTATCCTCTATTTGATAATCACTATAAATATTTTTTTAATACCCAATTAAATGATTGTATTGTACAGGTCGCGGCGCGGGCGTGCGCAAGTCCCTGCCGGCGCGCGGCGCAACCGCGGACGAGCCGCAGCCGCAGCAGCCCACAGTCATCCCCAACCAGGTCAGTGCGAGTTCACGGCGATATGGAACTGCCATGCGCCTAACAGGCTAGCCCGCTGCCATCTTGGAC
Source organism: Erebia ligea (assembly GCA_917051295.2). Lineage (NCBI taxonomy): Eukaryota > Metazoa > Arthropoda > Insecta > Lepidoptera > Nymphalidae > Erebia > Erebia ligea. The sequence continues at coordinate 14,710,798 of OU785228.1, forward strand.
TGCATCATCACTTACCATCAGGTGAGGTCGCAGTCAAGGGCTAACTTGTAGTGTATAAAAAAAACAAAATAAAAATCATAGGGACTGCCGAAAGTGAAAACGATTATTTAAAATAATTAAAAAAACACCGTCATAGGGGCTGGCCGAAAGAACTGAAAACGAATATATTTAAAATAATTAAAAAAAAATTAATTAATAAACCTTAAAAGTAACTAAGGTATTAAAGTTTAATTACGAATGTAGTATATATTTATATTTAAGACCTTTTGTCTTCGTAACAACGCGAGCATGTCGGAGCGAGGTGTCGGTGACGCGAATCCACAAGTTTAACCCCTACCATAAAGTGATCAACGCGGCTAAAGAAGTTTTCACTTTAAAAAAAGATAGCATGAAAGCATGATGAGCACCAAGTGCGTGCCAGAATACGCACGAGGTATAAAAACTTTGACTGTCGTTATTTATAATAATAAAGGGTTTTATAAGAGGCAAAAGCACTTTTTTTCTTTTTTTTTTCTTTAAGTTTAAAATGGTTATCAAACTTAAAACTAACCGAGGATGTAAATTTTAGGTCTTTTGGAGGACCCTTTATTTAATAATTAATCAGTAAGAAATAATTTATTTTTGACTTTGGCATCATGCCTACTCCTTGTTTTACTTTGGAAGTCTAAAATCTAGCTACCCTTGTGTTCAGGAGTCGCTGATCGGCGACCTCCTGTCTATGGACATCGGAGGGCCGCCCGCGCCGGCCGCGCCCACCTCCAATCTCGACTTGTTGGCGGGAGGACTCGATGTATTGGTGAGTCCTTCTATACTCTACTCTCTACGAACAACGACCTCAATTTACATAGATGGGCCCTTAGTCTAGGCAATAAAGCTAGTGGACCCCAACAATAATTCCTCAGGCGACGAAACTTTACAGTATAATAAAGTATCATGAGTAAAACGTATATATTATAAATATCCAATACAAAATCATAAAGGAAGTAAGGTTTTTTATGCTAAACCGAATTGTTAAAGCAGGAAGGTACATTATCGCGTAAACGCAGGTTTGATAATAAAATCGGTTTAAATTAAATATCGTTGTTCTGCATGATTATTTCGGTTTTAAGTGTAAATATACTACCTACTATTATTTTAAAACGAAACCGAGAAAATATTCAGTCATAAATATTAAGTTTTAGGTATAAAAACCTACATTCCGCATGGATTTTTTTTTGGATATTTTTGTATAAGTTTTATTTCATGCCATACTACAACTCTGCCAAGTTTTAACGACTGAGGATTTAATGCGGGGGTCTTCATACAACGAACCGCCCCGTTGCCTAGACTACCTGTCAAACAAAGAATATGGTCTTATTTTACTAACGCCATCTAGTCTGAAAAGCGGGACAGCGCTATGGCGGGGACAAGGACAGGCTTATACAGGTGAGGGGCATGCCCTACAAGTCGGATGCCCAACTTTTTTCTATGTACCTACATATAATATATCGATGTCTACGAATGATCTATTTTTAATATGGTAATTCAATAATTTATATTCATAGAGTAATATAATAGTATCGAATAAATATTGAAGATGTATGATACCGTGTGTCAATGAATGCCAGTGCTATGTGCTTTGAAAACGGAGCTAAGTAAACGAGGTGCAAAATGAAGCGGGCCGAAAGAACACCTAATTCGGAGGTTAGTTAAAGTACGTCCCTGGTTTCTGTGTGTTTACAATTATTACAAACGTATTTTTTTTTTTAACCACTACAACTTAGCCCTTGACTGCGATCTCACCTGATGTTAAGTGATGATGCAGTCTAAGATGGTAGCGGGCTAACCTGTTAGCCATACCCCTATTCGGTTTCTACACGGCATCGTATCGGAACGCTAAATCGCTTGGCGGCACGTCTTTGCCGGTAGGGTGGCAACTAGCCACGGCTGAAGCCTCCCACCAGGCAAAACTTTTTTTGTCGAAAGTACGGTTGTTTACCGAATTGACAGCTATACTTAGGGTATGTTCCGATATACACTGCGAGCACTGTAAGGTGTGACGTCAATTTAGCATACTGCGAAGCCGTTCCTTTATAGTTAGCTATACTGGTTACTGTTTAAAACGGAACGCAGTCCAGCTGTTGATCACGTGATCAAAGCACTGAGAGCACCTTACCTCGAAAACGCCAGTGGTCACAGTACAAAAATGGCGACGATTTATGACGTCATATATTTCCCTAGGATACTGCGGCAGTATATTGTCAGTCCATAACCGAACGAATTTCTCCGCAGTAGAACAGTGCTCGCAGTGTATATCGGAACATACCCGGAATTTACAGCTATACTAAGGCCTAACTCGCCAGTGGCGCCAACTATTGAGAATAAACTCAAACTCTTTTGAGTTTGGTCTCAAACTCAATTTATTTATAACATGTAGGAAATACAGGTGTCTCTTATGTTAAGTCACTCATTCGACTTGACACTCTTCACACTCACTTCACACTCACTTCACACTCATTCGACGTCCGTTCTGGGATCTTATCGACGTGACGGATCGCGCGTTGTCAGTAAGGCGTTATGCTATGCCCCTCAGCTGGGCGGCGGGCCGGAGCCAGCGGTGGGGGCCGTCACCGGAAGCACGACGGGTCTGCTTGGTGACATCTTCGGCGCCGCGCCGCCGCCGTCCTACGTGCCGCCCAAGCAGTGCTGGCTGCCCGCTGACAAAGGCAAAGGTGACCGTATTTCACTATTATGTCCACCACCACCACTACAGCCCATTAACGTCCCACTGCTGGGCGCAGGCCTCCACTCTCATAGGAGAGAGGGAATTAGAGCTTAGACCCACCACGCTACTCCAATGCGGGTTGACAGGCTTTAACGATAATTATCATGTTAGTGATAATAACCGGGACCGACGGCTTAACGTGCTCTCCGAGGCACGGGGGTGAAACACCGCCAACTTCCTAACTCCGGGCTAGTACTGAGAATTTCTAGTCAGAAAAACCCAATACTTAATTATGGCTCGACCCGGGACTCGGACCCGGGACCTCGTCGGCCGCAGTCGCACATGCTAACCACTAGACCAACGAGGCACTATTATGTATTATTAATTTTATTTGTTTCTTGGAAGAGATCGCTATTTAAGCGATAAGGCCGCCTGTGGTGCCATATCCGTTAATATTATTGTTTTTGTCATTTTATTTATTTTTATGGTGTATAATATTTTAATTTTACTTTACTATTACGTTCTTCCTAGTACCAGTAGTAGTAGTAGTAGTAGTAGTAGCGATCAAAAAGTGTCCGGTATATCGTTATTTAAAATGAATGAACGTCAAATTTATTAATTTTTTCTGTCCTTGGGACTGCTCTTGGTAGAGGTCACCGTAAGGTTATTTTACTTGCAATATGCTAGCATTAGCTAAGCATTTCAATATGCTTTCTGTGCTTCACAACCTTATTTAAAATCTGTAACTCGTCGCTCTAAGCCAAAAATGGCAGCCTATGTCCTTTCCAGGGATGCACACTATCTCTGAAGTCTGAACCAAAATTTCGTCAATATCGGTTGAACGGATGGGCCGTGAAAGCGTATAATAGTAATTATTGATTATTAATAGTGTCACAGTCCATACTAATATTATGAGGAGGGGGTCTGAGGCCTGCAGTCCGTGGAAGGCCTTGTTTGCAGGCGCGCTCTCTAAAACGCCTGTGTCCAACAGTGGACGCGTACAGGCTGGGATGGGATTCACTAAAATGACGTCTAATGTTCAGGTTTGGAGATCTGGGGAACGTTCACCAGACAGAACGGTCAGCTGCGCATGGACATGACGTTCTCCAACAAAGCGATGCAGGCCATGAGCGGCTTCGCTATACAACTCAACAAGAACAGGTAACTGGTATACAATATTTGTCAAATTGTATCCTTGAAACAACTGTTAGCAGTGCCCTCTAGCTGTAACGCACGGGAACATTTTAAACTCACTCATTTTATTATTATGAACTTTATGATTTCGGACTTTTTTCAGACGTCATACTAGTTTATTCCAGTTCCTAGCAAGTTGATTTGTCTCTCTGCAATCTCTTTAAACTTTTCACAAACACGTGATCCGAGTTTATAGAACTCTTTTACAAAACTATATTAGTTTATTTGTATATCAGCAGCTCTGCCCCACAATATTAGTAGGTATGTCGTGTGTGTGTGTGTTGTAACATTACACAGTGGAAATGGATTTCAAACTCTTTTTAGAAATCCCACACGCCAACAGAAATTTATGTCTTCAATATACAGTCATTTTGGAATTATTGTATTCATGTGACACGTGGATGTATCATTGGTATATTGTTGTAGTTTCGGCGTGTACCCCGCGGGAGCCCTGTCGGTGGGCGCGCTGGCGGCGGGCGCGCGCGCGGACGCTCCCCTGGCTTTAGCCGTGGGAGGGCCCGTGCAGCGGATGGACCCGCTTAACAACTTGCAGGTAATAATCAAATAAATATTATAAATGCGAAAGTTTGGATGGATGTATGGGTGTATGGATGTTTGGTACTCAATCACTCCCGAACGGCTGAACGGTTCTGGATGAAATTTTGCACAGAGATAGATTATAGTCTGGAATAGCACATAGGCTATAGGATATATAGGAGGCATATACTCGTAGGATATTTTTATCCCGGAAAACTAAGAAGTTCCCGCGGGAACCAAAAAACCTCAATCCACGCGGACGTAGTCGCGGGCAGCAGCTAGTTTATTATAAAGTAATGTCCTCCCGAAAGAATTTCGGCCACGAGCCATCTGCGCGGGAGATATTATAGTGCACAAGTGTGTGTTCTACTCTGTTCCTTTATAGCCCGATGGGACGGAAAATCCGACGCGACCGGAGAGACATCTGGCGCAGAACCGACGGCTGTACTTGGAATTCCATCATTTCTAATGAAATGCATACAGCTCCGTTCCATCCGTTCAGCATTATAAATTGTTTGCATAAACCTGCCGTGTTACTTTCGATTTTATGTACAACAGAATAAGCCACAATACTAAATAATAACATTTAAAGTTGCATTAGAACTCTCTGCAAAGCTGGTTATGATGAAAGTAACACTATGTAACAGTATGTAACTGACTGTATGATTTATTTTCAAAGGTGGCGGTAAAGAACAACATAGACGTGTTCTACTTCGCGTGTCTCATGCCCGCACACATTCTATTCACTGAGGACGGCCAACTCGACAAGCGAGTATTCCTCACCACGTGGAAGGAAATCCCCGCAGCCAACGAGGTCCAGCACACCATACAAAACGTCATCGGCACAGCAGACTCCATCGCACAGAAAATGACATTGAACAACATCTTCACCATCGCGAAACGGAACGTCGAAGGCCAAGATATGCTATACCAGTCCTTGAAACTCACTAACAATATATGGGTGCTTTTGGAGTTGAAGTTACAACCTGGCAACCCTGAGGCGACCTTGAGCTTGAAGTCTCGTACGGTAGAGGTCGCCAGCTGCATATTCCAAGCGTATGAGGCGATCATCAAGTCGTAATCTCCACTTGTTTTCGTGCATCGAGTACACCGCCTAGATTTACAAGACTAGATTTCGTAATAGTAGCAATAAAACTTGCACAAGTCGGCAGTTGCTCATTGGGGATCATCCATAAAGTGTGTCACACGTTAAGGTCAACGGAGGGGGTCAACGAAGTGTGACATTGTGTGACAAGGGGTGGGAGGGGTCCTAAGTTTCGTGACGTCACATTTCAAAATCTTAAACATTAGTGTTAAAATGCCAAATTTGAACAATGAAAAACTTAAAAATATTTCCAACTCTATCTGTCTCTGTAATGGAAATAAAACTAATTTCGGAAGTGGAAGTGGAATTTAATAATTTCTAGATGTAAACTAGCAAGATATGTGACGTCACACTAGGGAGGGGGGGAGGTGGGTCTCACAAATGAGACCAATTGTGGCAAGAACAGGGGAGGGGTCAAAAAATCACGAAATTAGTGTGACGTACTTTATGGATGACGTCTTGGCAGTTTTAGTATCGTACAAAAATTGCAGAAGTTGACTTGCTGCAATTGTTTACACAGGCCGAGTGAAACTCCAGAGCTAACTTATAGTTTGATTGCTAGTGGATACTTAGCTTATTTTGGTTACTTCACAAATATGACAGTGATACTACTACAGAGATACTAAGTACATATATAATAAAACGGTGATAATATTTCCTTAACCCTTTCATTTGGCTGATACTCTTTTACTATTGTCTAAAACAGTTTTAGCAAGAGTAGGTATACCGCATATTCAGCCAAGTATACATATAATAGACTTCTCTAGGCTGTGACTCGATGTTTTTATATGTATATGTTGGTCTTAAGATCATGTTATAGGAGTATTCTTGTATAAGTTATTAAGAAAGACTATATTATTATAACTGTAAATTCCGCTAGCTGTATGAATTTTTATTTTTAAATATTATGTGTATCCGCGTTTTATTAAATAGCTCCCTAAATAAATTAAAATTGCTTTTATTATGGAGTTGAAATTATTTGAAAAATAAATTTATGTTATCATTCAGAGCTTGTTTTATTTATTTACTAGCTGATGCTCGCGACTTCGTCCGCGTGGTTTAAGTATTTTTTGATTTCCGCAGGAACTACTTAATTTTCCGGGACCACGTCGTAGCCTATGTCCAGAAGACATTTCATGTATCCAGGGGAACCTGGACACAAATCATCTGCTGATGTCTTTTGAGGGGGAAGAAGTTGTATAGGTAGGTACACTTCGATATACACGGTGGTCAACATCGAAGATGCTATTAATTATCCTGTGGAATTTCTGAATTTGAAACCACCGGGTCTGCCATATCATAGGCGTATTCTACGTGTAGGCACTCCTATTATGTTGTTGAGAAATTTGAAACCACCTAAACTGTGCAACGGGACCAGGCTGAAAGTCAAAGCTTTACATCGTAATATCTAAGTATGGCACGTTCGCACAACCATTCCATAGGCGTCTGTCTGTCTGTCTGTCCGTCTGTCAAGACCCTTTTTCTCAGGAACGTGTAGAGGTATGGGGATGGGTGGATTAGCAATTATTGTCGTCCCGTAGCAATCAACGGGACGACATAATAATTGCTAATATTTTACAGGAACGCATAGTAAGTATAACTTATAACGTCTTTGAGAAGTGATATCTAGTAAAAGACCCATCCCCATGCGTCAGTTTTTATTGTTTTCATAGGTACTGCGCATACTTTAATACTGTACAAGAATCAGCTTTTCTAATTATTGTTCATTTTTGGTAACAATAAACCGTCTTTGAACGGCCATATCTAGCGAAAGACCCATCTACATGCAGGCAGACTGCAACTTTTGTGATCAGTGGAGAGCTCTACATAACATCCACCTAACACTGAATCAGCCTTTCAGGCGATGGTTACCAAAAGTGCAGTTATCTCCTATAATATTATAGAATTGAACGAGCGCCGACTGTCATATTCTATCAAGCGCTTGACAATTCCATACAGCTAGGACCCCCTTTTATTCACTCACTTCATTCCCTTTTTAAATACTATTTGTAAAAATAAAACTTCAACATATTATATTTTCTTAAAAATTTATTTCATTTTTTACAATATCATGGGCTTGAACCATTTCATATTTTTCTATAAAATAATTATTATAAAATTCTCGAAAATTTTCCTGGCAATTTAAATAAGTATATACTTTATTCTTCACATTTATAATTCATAGAACATTTTACCGTGGCTATCAGAAAATTAGATAAAAATAAACACAAAAGCAAAATGTTTAAGGCACAAGTAAATAATTATTATAATCTAAAATGCATCAAAACTGAATGGTATATTTGCTAGCTACTCACAAAAATTGTCACTGATAAACTATGGACTTTAACAAAAATAGCACTTTCGAGAAACAACTTATATTATATATACTTCTGTTCCCTTATAAAATATTATGAATCGTGTTAAAACAGTTAGGAAACTACTGATATGGAATGCATGTCAACTGCTGCATTTTTAATTTATTAAAATAATAATTATAATTAAAACATAAATATTCAAATATTTATTTGAATATTTATGTTTTAATTATAATTTTGATTGAAGATTTCTTCAATCAAAAATCATAAATTCTTCGTCAAAAATATGCGAATGTTATAATTAAATTTCCTTATTTAATGAATTGTTCAATAATAATTTTATTACATCAATAATTAAAATTCATATTCTAAAAACATTCAACATCAAATTGTTATAAAATACTGTTAAAAAAAATATTACACTAATCAATTTTGACGAGAAACTCTTCAATTTCGAGTTTCTGTCTCATGATCGCCGATAAGACCACTTCGGTGCTGCACACTACGTTCAAAGTCTTTTCGGTTTGTAGGAGATAGTAGACTAGATGGAGATCATTAGGTACCGTGAGAACCAAGTAACTGTACGCTCTTTGGTTGTGCATCTCTTGGATTGAGACGTACGACCTGCGGTTCTTTTCGACTTTTCCGCCACAGAGTTCTATCATTTCCGTGAGCCCTGACCTCGAAGGTTTCACACAGGGCGTGAGGAAGAACGTGATGCCTTCGAAGAGTTTCCTTCTCTGTTCGCCGCATAGTAATACCTCGTCGACGTCACATTTGAACATTTTGTTAAAGGCCTCTCCTCGTAAGCCGTGTTTCGCCTCGTCCGCGAATTTGTTGGCTCTTTGGCTTTCCAGTATCCACTCGGGAGTGAGGAGATGTTTGACGGTGATCAGACAGCTCACGAGCTTACACGTTCGCACGAGCTTTTCCATGACGAGGTGCGTTGCTTCAGCGGCTGACGTCACGACAAGGCCTCCGAGTTGTCTATGAAAATGGAACAATCAAATTATTCATTTAGAGACATCGTTTAAGAAATGGGACTACATAAACGTATACGAAGTTCGAATGATCTATCAATTGATCAATTTTTTTTACAAATATGTCCAAGTTGTTTACAAATACGAAGTCCAATATGTCCAAGTTGTTTACAAATACGAAGTCCGAACTATCCATCTATTTA